>PVKM010043772.1:0-12419 GCA_004027735.1 Carollia perspicillata | reverse complement strand
AAATATCTTTCCATCTAGAGATGAAAGATTATACGTACACAAGCACACCAATGACTCTTTTCAACAAACGCTTGTCTAAACTTGGCAAAGAAACTTAAAATTTTCAAGGGGGTTGTGGCAAATGATGTGCTTCTCTGCTAATATCAAACAGTTCTGAGCCAGCTAACCCATGCTCCTGCAGAGCCCCCTTCTTGAAAGGTGTGTGGGTAGGGAGGTGGGTACAGCTCTGTGACTAGATTACTGGAGCTCGTAGTAATAGCCTGGGCGATACAGGTGCAGCAGTTGCTGGTGGTGCTTTAGGTGTCTCCAAAAGGTCATCCTCTGGACTCCCTCTTCCCCAGGCTCATGTCCTGACATGGCCTTTGGCATATTTGCTGCTTCAGTTGTACCCGGCTGCTAACAGGATCCACAGAAGCTGTGCTCCTGCTTTCCTCTCCAGCTACTCTGCGTGTTGTTTCTTGTGCCTGAGCACACCTGCTGAACTGTTCTGCTGGGGTAATTCCTAGTTTCCCTTCAGCCTTCAGCACTGACATCCCCCCTTGAGAATGTCTTCCCTGAACAGATCCTAAGATGCCTCGCCTTCTCCCACACCACCGGGTATTTCCCCAAACTTAACACATGTCACATTAAACATAATGATGGCCAGTTTTTGTCTCCATTAGTCCAAAACTCCTTAAAGGCAGATGCTGGATCTTAATTCATAGTTAAATTCTTAGTGCTCAGCAAGTTACTTGGGACCTAGTGATCAGTAATTGTTTGGCGGATGAATGAATGAATAAATAAGTGTACATCCTAATAGCCTAGCTGCAACATGTTAATAGGGTGACGAGGTCATTCGGTTTTGACCCTGATGTTCCTTCTCTTGGAAGATTCCTCAGTCCTGGGCGAACCAGGACAGCTGATCATTCTGCATGCTGGCCAACATACAAAGGGCTTCACCCTGGAGAGTCGGGAGTTAATGTGCATGGCAGATAGCAGCAGCTTAGTCACCACTACAGTTAACATCATCTTAAAAATGAAATACTTAAAACAGATGGTTCTTCACTTCTTTCCCAGCCCAAAATTAATCCTGTGACTTGAGTTTTGGGGTGGTAGCTGTAAAAATGATTCCAAACACTGGTGGGCTGAGTCCAGTCAGTAAATTTTCATTTAAGTACTGTAGCTACGTCACTACAGGGAGGGGAATGTCTTGCCTCAAATCATGGCCCATGAAAGACTCTCTGAGACCGTGGGCTTTTTAATTTAGCTCCTGCCCAGCTGACAGAGATGTAGGCCTTCATCTTAGTGCTCGAGCCTTTTCTTTTTCTCTAGTTTATACGGGATTTTTAAAAAACTCAAGTTAACAATCCCAACCACATGTCATTTAAACAAAAGATTTAAATGAAAGATTTAATCCAAAGAACAAATTATCACTTAATCCAGCAGAAGTTCTGGGTGAAATTGCCCTTTTTTCTCTTTCTTTTTTTATCTGAGATGTACTGCTTGTGTGTGAGTCCCTACACACGTCAGCAGGGAAAAGCAATCTTACCTTCCCCAAGAAATTCCAGGAGATTCAAAGCCAGACCGTGGCTGAGGGTTGTGTGGGCGAGCAGAGAGCACCTGTGGAATCTGAGCCTGTGAACAGTGGGGCCTTGGAGGAAAAGGCTGTATGAGGAACAGAGAGGGCAGGGAACTGTGCGAGGGCTGCTGAGTCATAATCCATGTGGGCTAGTGGAGTTGTGACGAAGTGTCTTTCTCTGAAGGTGGCTATGTGGATGGAGACCTGGGGCAATGAGACAATGCCGTGCATGGTCCAGAGGTTCCAGCCTAACAGTCAACATCTTGGGAAGCAGAAATAACCATCAGAGTAGCCAGGGTGATGCCAGAGTTCTTCCCAGTTTGGGACCAGACCTTCACTGGACTTCACGTTTGTGTTGCATTGAGTCCTTT
This sequence comes from Carollia perspicillata, assembly GCA_004027735.1. Lineage (NCBI taxonomy): Eukaryota > Metazoa > Chordata > Mammalia > Chiroptera > Phyllostomidae > Carollia > Carollia perspicillata. The sequence continues at coordinate 10,490 of PVKM010043772.1, read as the reverse complement.
TGGGGCATTATGTGGTACAAGGACTAGGGCAGGGATAGGGAAATAAAAATGGACTTCTGATGTGGTGGTTTTAAAATATGTCAATATGCAAAAGGTGGAACCTAGTTCCCCTCATTTTGGGTGTAGGCGGTCCTTGTGACTTGCTTCTCATGGATGGAATATGATGGAAGTGATATGTGACCTGTGAAAGCATACCATAATTGGCACTGTGGCCTTCTCCTTCATCTCTTGCTTGGACCATTTGTTCTTCAGTCACGAGGACACCCAGGAAACTTTGGAGAGGTCCCTGTGGCAAAGGCCCCCAAGGAACTGGACCAAAACATCCTTCAAATAGCCAGGTGAATGAGCCACCTGGGAAGCAGACCCTCCAGTTGCTGTCAAGCCTGCAGATGATGCAACTCTGACCAGCATCTGGACTATGACCTCATCGTAGGCCCTGAGGTAGAATCACACAGTTAAGCAACAATGAAACTCCTGACCCAGAGAAACTGAAATAATAAATGTTTATAGTTTCTTTAAACCAGTAAATTTTAGAGCATTTACTATGCATCAGTAGTAACTAATATATTTACCAATCAAGAAATGGAATTTTAGGCTTATTTTAATAAAATTTGCTGAAATAAAAGAATATGACTCTACTTACCTTCTGAGTAGTAGGTTGCAAATCATGCAGGCCCCCTAAGATAGGGACACTACAGACAATGGGATATGATTATATGCCAATGGGTTCTGAAGGCCACTGGGACCTTTCCGCTGGGACCTTTCCGCTGGGACCTTTCCACTGGGACCTTCTGAGCATTTCTTCTCTGCCCTGCTCCATGATGGTTCAGAGTCTGGCCTCTGGAGACTAGTATTCTTACAGTGGTGAACTCTTGAACTGTTAGGAAGTTTCAGGATCTGCGACTATATTTGATAGGGGACTCAAGACTTGGAAAATGTTAGCTTAAGGTAAATAGTTATAAGTCTAGCAAGTAATGTGTATGTTAAAGCTTTTGTTTCAGAAACTACAGATAAGGCCGGTCCTGGCTTCTGGGAAAACAGCGGACCTCCTGGGGCCCTGCTAGAGATTACTGCCTGGGGACAACTGGAGGCATCCCGGCCTTTGTGTCCCAGGGAAAGACAGAGACCACCTGCCCCTGGGAACAGCTCACTGCCCAGGACAGGAATGTTGCAGCTTCTGAATCTCAAAACCCTCACCCACCTTGTTTATTCCTTCGTTATAAAAAGTCTGCCCTGGAAAGAGAAGACAAGATGGTCTGTTAGGGTATGAACCCGCCATCTTCTCAGATCACCAGCCATTTGAATAAGGCGCCCATAAAGATTCAATCGCTGTCTCTGCTTATTGGGTTTGGTAGTAGTGACAGGCAGCCCGAATGCCGATCTCTTTTGCAGTTTCGTATTCATTTATAAGAAGCCAATGTGGGAAATCTAGTTTGTGGAGACAAGCAGGAAAAGCAAAAATGAGAAAAGAGATTTGCCTCCTCCTTAAAGAAGGGGGAAGTATCTACATGAAGCTCTTAGTTTTCAGCAGGACCCACTGTATTTTCTGCATTTGGGTTTGACAAGATTCCACCATATCTTTCCAATTCCTCTCTTTAGATTTGTGATCATTGGAGTAGTTTTCTCTTCCTTGCAACCAAATGATCCTTGTAAGATAGCACCCCAGAATCCCTTGTTACTGATCACTTATTTCTACTCTATAACAGCATCTGTGGAACAAAAGCAATTGCCCTGGGGTCACATTTTTAGCAAGGCTATTTCCTGCAACACAAGATCAGACAACATGCATGGAGCTATTCTTATAGCAAGCACAATTCTTACAGCAGGCTAATCCGAACGAGCACGTCATTCCTGGAGGGCTCTGGGGTAGGGTCCAAGGTGAGGGATGGTCATTTCATAGCCAAGTGCAAAGAAAATAGAAATAGGCTTCTTTCTTGAGTAAAATATGCTCTAAACAATCTTAAATTCTGGGCAAAATGAATGATTTCAACCAAAAATGTTCCAAAAACTATGTAAGATTTTTATGAATAGTTAAAGTGTTTCTAGGATTTCTCACCTAAATTTCAACAAATGGTACATATTTGAGTCATGGTAATATTAAGTGCCCATAAAAATTGCAGAGACTTAATCTACAATTAAAAATAAATACAGTGCAAGAAGACGAAGAAGAAAATCAACTGCTTTGGCCCCAGAATAAAAAGCTATGAGTAAGTTCCTGGGAAATCGAAAGCCCCGTGTGCCTCTGAGGTTGCTGCAATGATTCCCGGCAGCTAGGTGGGGGATGTCATCTTGCAAAGGCGAAGTGTGTTAGACAGACATTTACTGGCACTCTTCCACAAGAAAGCAATCCGTATGTGGTAGAAAATCAACATAGCTGAGCTACTGTTCAAAAATAGAGCCATTTGCAGGGTGAAAAGTCTTGCTTGTACCACCCACATTCCAATACGTGTTGTTGATTTCTCTAAGGTTTGTTTACTGGTTCAAACCGACCCGATTCAGGCCCCTGGGATTCCCCCTTGGCAGCTTTCGTTGCAAATTTAATTTTAGTTGAGACGATTTGAATAAAACCTGATTGCTCAGGTTGTCAGCACTATGAAAACACATAGAAAGGTGTGCCAGCACGCACGCACGCACACACACACACACACACACACGATTCCACTAGGAGGACATTGTGGCATTTTTGGTAACATTTACTTAAAAGTAATTTTTCTGCTAAAAATTCCTCCTGCTAAAGACCCAGAATAACTTTACAGCATCTCCACTGGATAATTTATTTTTAAAATATCTGAGATGAAGATTTTAGAGATCACAGCGAGGATGGGAAACAAAAGGTCATTGAATCAAATGATTCCCACCCCTTCCCACTCCCCCAAAACGTTAAGGAATCTCTTTGGAGCCTGTCAAGAAGCAGCTTGCTTTCCCGCTGATGTGCCCAGGCTCATTTGGAATGCTGAGTAGCTGTATTAGCTTTGCGCCTTTGGAGATCTGGGTGGGATGGGAGAACACAGTGAGTGGCATTTGGGGTTTGGCAAAACTTCCCAAATTATTTTTTAAACACTTTAGGTTTGGCAAAGGCAGATTGGATTTTGCCAAATATCTTTTTCTTCACTTGGGAACTCAAGAGTACCTTAAGGAAAATTTAACCCATATGCTTTCAATTTACTTATTCTTAAATCATCAAATTATTGTCTCGAAACAATTAGTTAATGCCCAATACATTCTTTTGAAGTATTTAATGAAATCGTTGTAAAACCACCTTGCACGTCTGCACCTTTTCTTTGCCCTGAATGTTAAAGTTACGAGATGCCAGCATTAACCCAAGCCAAAACTTTAGAAACTTCACATTTTGTTTCCTATTTATAACCCTGTAGGAGGTGGTTCTAAGATTAGCTAAAAATACAGCTCATTGTTCCTGGATTATATGATTATAGGATCATACAATTTTTAAGTGATATCTTTTCCTTAGTACAAGATTCCTTTTTACATTGTTCTGAGCCGTCACCCACCTCCTTATCAACACACGGCAGGAAATGGTCCCCTCCATTATTGGATAACTCTAAATGTCAGTTTTTCCTTAATCTGTGATCAAGTTCACAGCAGGTGAAGTGGTTATTATCCAGGAAGATTATGCCGTGGTGACTTGAGAATGTCAGCCTCCCCTGAAGTCACCTCTCTAGGTTTATGACTAGATAATTTGCTTGTGTAGGAGTCCCAGAAATACTGCAAATCCTGAACACTGCAAACCGATCTTATTTCTACATCCAAACCTACTTTTTATTTTTATCTTTTACGGCCCAAGTAATAGGACCAGACTGTCCTCTGAGCCTCCTGCCTGCACAGGCTACCCTCCACCTTGTCCAGCCAGGGACTCACTCACTCAACAAGTACTCATCACTTGAGTACTACTCTGTCTAGCGGATGAAAGGGGCAGAAGCCAAAAAGAAAAAGGCACCGGGCAAATGGACATTGAATCAAATACCAAATTATGCTATGTTCTGAGTTCAAATGGTCAGACCTGTGCGGTGGAAGTGCTTTCTGGTGATGTTTGGTCGAGCAGAGGCCGGGATGGCTGCAGCCAGAGGAAAAGGGTGGGGTCAGACTTGGGATGACTGCTTGTTCTCAACTGACCCAGAGGCTCCTAGAGAGCATAAACTCCTTGAACTGTGTGACAATGACTTCACCTCTTGGACAGCGACTTTTGTGTAGGGCCATAAGAGTTGTAGGAGGACTGGCTTGGGGTGGGGACCGTGGCCTCATGTAGGGAATGACACACGGCTGGAGTGAATGGACATTCTGGGGAAAGAGCACAAGGACACGAGTCTAGTTTATTTCCTGACTATGCAAAAGATGTAGCTCCAGACATGAAGTCAAGGATCTTGCATCGAGCACACAGCATGCAGTCCTTAACAAACCTGTCCTCGTGCTTATGTTCAAGAGTTTCCCAGTGTTCTCTACAGTACCCAGATGTCGGGGCCAAAGACTATGCTATGGGGTCTTGGTGGTAAGAACTCTGTGCCACGTGTGCAGATCTTCATATTTTCCTTAGAACATTCAAGAAAGCAGGCGATATAATAAGTCCTATCATGGTAGAACAGGGTGTAATGCATGCTTCTAGTACAGGCAACTGAAATTAGACCAATTGGGAAAATTTTCCTAGAGGAGGCGGTAGCTGATTTGAACTTGGAAAGACAGGGGTCATCCAAGTAAGGGAACAGGGGGGGACAGAGGAGAGGGTATTTCTTGCAGAGATATCACCATGGACCAGGGCATGGAGATAAGATAGCAGGGCTTGTTTCAGAAACCACAAACAGTTCACTGTAGAATATGAAGAAGGAGCAGTGAAACTTGAGAGAGGGAGATGATTTAGGGGCTGGCTCAAAGTGGGATTTGTATTTCATGCTTAGGGACTCGGACTTTATTACACAGGTAACAGGGAAACATTAAAAATTCCAAACTGGGAGTTATATGATTACATTTGCATTTTAGAAAGATCACTGTCCCTCCAGACAGTCTAAAGATAATTGTCAGTTTGGAGGTAATTTCCATGATCCAGTAGAGGCATTTTGGGGCCCTGAGGAGCAGGGAGTACACATTTGAGAGCAAACTGACCAGACTTGATGACTGACTAGATGTGGGTGATAAGGGACAGGGAAGGGTCAGAAGTAACACTTGAGTTTCTGTAACTGAAGCAGTGAGGGTGCCATTTATTGAAAGGGGAAATTTAGTGAAAAGGTAGATTTCAGGGGGAAGATAGTAAGTTCAGTTATGGACATTCTACATCTGTGCAACCTCCAAATGGAGACATCCAGATGACAGCTCTATAGCTCAGAAGACAAACGTATAGGTCATGAAACTGTCAACATGGAGGCTTTTGCAGTCATAGAGGTAGGTAAATGGCATCATTCTGGAAGAATGTATGCAGTGGGAAGAGTGCTGAATGCAGGGACCCAGTAGCAGAATTTCCTGCCTGGTATAACATGGTACTGATTTTCCATGAGACAATGATCCCCTAAGATTGGGGGAAGCTGGATGGGAATAGCAGTGTCCAGAGTCCCTAGGCAGGCTGTGTCCAGTCCAGATGTGGCAGCCATTTCCCAGGCTCCTCTGTGGGAGCTTCAACACTGTGCTTCCAATAGCTTATGTAGCAGTTCTTGAAGTTGGCTAGCATGGAGAATGAGGATCTATTGTTACTTTCGTTGCTGCAAAACCCAGAATATAGTCAATGATATAATGTAAAACCCAGAATATAGTCAAGGATATAATCTACCACCTCAACATCCATTTCAGACTTTCTTTTTTCAGAGCGGAGGTTGCCAACTGTGGTGTTTCTGGGGGAATCAATGTTCTAAGTAGCCAAGAAACCCAAGATGTGATCAGTTGAGTGGGACGGGAGGTAAGGGGGTGGTAGAAAAGCCAGACAGGATGGCTGGTGCAGCTCCGGGTGTTGTCTCCAATTTCCGACTTCACATAGAATGCACAGGGCTGTCAGTCTGTGGCCAGTGCGGTATGCAAACTATACTGCAAGTAGTCCGGATGAGAACATCAACATTTTGAAATGTTTTGACACGAAAAAAATTCAATCAGATTAGAAATTCATTCATATTTTTACAAGAAACTTAATTATTACATTTGTCAGGGAAAGAAAAAAAAGAGCCGTTGTATTCTGGAAATGCAATGTCAATTGTTATAAACATTTTAATGGTCGTCAAAGTTAAGGAAATATCTTTTATCACTTACTGAGATAAAGTTGCTTGTTGATGGTGACTGTATGAAGAAGTGAAGAGTAGGAAGAAGGCACATGAAAAAAAAATCACTGTAAAGTCTGGATAAGAAACTGTGAGTGGCCATTTCAAGAACAAAAAATTAAATTTTTTTTGGAATTTTAAACAAATTTAGTATATAATGTATTTTTTAGTTTTATTTAATTTTCTTATCACAAATTACCTTTTTTTACCAATACCATTTAGTTACCTCCAAATAGTGTCCCAGTGTGTTTTACAAATAGTTTCATTATCTATATGTGTTTTAAGAATGCTTGAAATGCACTAACCTGGGAACACCGACATTTCAGGGGTGAACAGAAGAAGATAAGCCCGTGAAATCAGCTGAAAAGATTGGCCAAAGAGTGGGTATCCAATAAGGACAGAGTGACATCAAGGAAGCCAGGGAATGAGAGGGCGTGGTTAACATGGTCAGAAAGCTCCGGGCTGTTGAACGAGATGACTCAGCAACCAGGGCCAAGGGCAGTGTCAGTGGGGTTCCCAGGGCAGGGTGTGGTTTGCGACAGGGTGAGAAATAAAGGAAAGGTAGGACTTGGAGGCAATAACATAGCATACGTCTACTCTTTCAACAAGTTATCCCTTGAAGGAATGGAAAGGATGGCAGCTACAGGGAGAACCATACAGAATTAATAAGAACTATAAGGTTTTCCTCACAGAGCTGAGAGAGTACATTCATGAGCCTACATAAAAGAACCAGTTGAGAGCTGTTATAGCTATAGGGAGAGAGGGGATAAGACATGGAGGGGTCTCTGAGGAGGTAGGAGAGAGGACCAGAGTGCAGGGATATGGGTTAGCCTCAAACTCGAGGGGCACCCCTTCCTTGGAGCTTGTAGGAGCAGAGATGAGTATGAGGTTGCGACAAGAACTATGGCAGGGTGGCTACAAGTAGCTGGGGGCACATGAGACACAGTTTTGATTTTTCCTGGTGTATTAGGAGGTCAAATGAATCTAAGAAAGGGAGCCTGAGAAGTTTGAAATTTGGAGAAACCGGTTGGAGAACCTGGTTTTGTAATGAGGCTAACCTGAACAGCTGGGTGATTTTCTCCAGACATATTCAGAACGTTTTAGAGTAGAGAAGACAGATGATTGGGCCGGTCCAAGAATGAGACTTCAGAGTGGCCAGAGTGGCGAAGCTTGGTGGCTGGGATGATAAGAGCGCTGGAAAGATTGCTGAAGAGACACACCACAGGATTTGGGCAGCAAGAGGAGGAAATGACGCTACTGATACCTCTCAGCCCACACAGCTGGACTGGGAGTGAGCCAGGTGTCAGAGTTGTCAAGGAATGGAGGAGGAGGAGACAACATTTTGTGCAGTGTTTGAGGAGATTTAGGGGATTTTATTTACAATCAAATAAAGATTCTGTACACGCAGGGGGAAGACTTGTGGTGGTGGGGGGAAGGCAATGGGGAGAAAATTTAGGAGAGAGGAAGAACAGAGCAGGAAGGGGAGAGAAGGGAGGATCTCAGAGGTTTGCGTTTCAGTTAAAGTCTTAGGAGACCTAGAACTGTGGAAAGGGGAGGCATCAGTGAGGTCAACAGGTGTTGATGTCCAGGGAAAATTGAAGACTGAGCTGGAGGTGATGAAGGGGCCCCCAGGAAGCGGGCCTCGGCCTTCTCTCAGGATTCTGAACAGAATACGGCAGAGAACTGTTCAGTCTCTCAGAGGTAGAGCTAGTGGTGGTAAAGATGGGAAGAGTTCAGCCTCAGAGGCAACACTGTTTGGAGGTTACTTAAGGCTTCATGCCTCAGCTCAAACCTCAGCTCCTCTCGGATGCTTTCTCTCAGGTCCCCAGGCAGCAGTCAAACGTTTTGTCAGGAAGGACACGACGCCGAGGAGCATGACACAGCAACATGCTTGCTCGCTGTAGTTCTACCTCTGCAACATCTCAGTTCCACCTTCAGAGAAGCCCTCTGGACAGGAGGCTGCTGAGTGACGGCAGCGGGTCCGGCTGGAGCTGCGCACAGCGCTGGGAGCACTGCCGCCCGCAGCCGCAGGGAGATTCCGAGTCCAGCCCTGGGCCTCCAGGCCAGTCCAACCAAAACAGCAATTCTGTCTTGAAAGATAAGGCATGCTACCATCCAGTTGTGCCACTTGAAATGAAGCTAGAGAAACATCCTAAGAACTGAAGTAGGTCTTACTTCACCCTCCTTCTTCTTGAAGGAATTAGGGTTTTCATTAGTATATTGTGTCTGATATAATAGTGAATCTGATATAATAGTGAAATTATAGAAATCTGTTATTTACGGGTCTGATACCATATGTGCCATTCATTTCGCCCCAGTCGTCTGAGGTGTTTGATGGGGAGGAAGTGCTCACTTGTGGGGAGGAGTGCTACTTGGAACACCATTTTCAGAAATAGGCTGAGCCGTGCTGGTGGCATGAAACTTATTTTTAAAAGCTGCCAGGCAAAAGTATAACAAAACGTTTAATTACATGCCTTTAAAATACTTTTATGTAAAATGGAATTTTGCTTTTTTAGATTTTTAAAAAGTTTTTTTAAACAGTTGACAGCATTGAGACAGTGATGGAGAGAGGGGGAAGAAGTTGAGTAAGAATTTGAGATACTACGTATTGAAATTACACCTCTGCCCCATGCTTCTTTCCATCCCCTTGACTCTGTCCACTCTCCGGATCCTTAGTGTTCTGGCTCCCTTCCTCACACCAGGGCAGGGAAGATATTTTGTAGTATCTCTTTCCTACACACTGTGAAAAATAACATCCCCCCCGAGCCCCGGAAAAATGCTCATAGGCACTCATGTACATGAACACGTACATGCACAATTCGGGAGATTCGTGTCTTTTTGCCTCCACTCCACCTCACGCCTGACTCCCATCCTTAGGCCCCCAAATTGAGTTCTCCTAGTCTATAAAGTGGGCATTCAGGACAGAAAGTCAGTCAATGCCAGGGTCTGATTTTATCATCATTTCCACCTCCCTGTAGTGCCTGATGCCTGGCCTGGCGTGCAGAAGGCATTCAATCATGTTTGATGAGGTGCCTGCAAAACAGACATGCCGTTTTAATTAAGGATGTGTAGGGAAGAGGGCAGGACTCGAGGGCAGGAGTTGCTAGGTGAGTGAGTACTGGGGTGAGATGAAGGCTGTCAGAGCAAGAGCAAGACGAATATGTATTTGTTGCTCTCGGTATTCAGCTAGAAAAGGGGGGGCAACAAGAACTAGACATGAGTTTGGTACGTTGGGGAGCATGGGCATATTGGCTTACAAGCCAGGAAGCTACAGCTTTTCACGCTCCAGGGGACCACTGGATTGTGCTCCGCCAAGAGGGTTGACACCCCTTCCTTTCCCGCTCTGGTACTGGATGGTGCAGGTAGGTGAGGACAGAGGTAGGGACTGGACCTTAGAGGCCTGTCAATCTACCGAGGGGGTGGACCTATAAAAGCCCACGAGAGTTGGGACAGTTGATTGGTTCTTTTGAGAAAGCACCTAGTCTGTGCCAAACCCAAGCTCCTGGATACAACACCAGAAGAACAAAGAAGCTCATTCTCTTGCTTGTGACCCACACTCGCACAGTGCACCTGTTCTCCATGGCCTACAGGAGGGAGGCTGAATGCCGAAGAAGCACAACAATAGACTGCAGCTGGAAACACAGGCTAAGCTAGCCAGATACTGGACTGGACTGGACTTGAACATGGAGCATAACCTGTGGGCAGTGGCTTTCAACCTGGCCCAACTGAAGACAAGATTGGGCTTTTTCCACGGTGAGGCAGACTGAGGTGGGACATTGGGAAGTCAGGAGGGGAACCCCCTTCATTATACGTCTTTGATAAACCACACCACAGAGCCCCATCCTCCTGCACGGGGCTTATAAATGTTTTCCCTTTAGACACTGCATGAACTCTACTTTATATTGAACATACTGAAGTTGAGAAGTTGTTTTCTCTTAGATGTCAAGGAGTCCACTAGAAAGATCAAGAGAGAAGCATTCTTTGGTTAAAGAGATAAATTCTAAAATTCTGAAGCTAGACTCTGCTGATCCCAGGAAAAGCTTGGATAACCTCAGGACCCCAAAAACTTCTGCAGTGTGATGTGGGGAAAAGAAACAGTTGAAGAGTTGGGACGTAGAGTGAACCAGCATGGTGCTTACTAGCATCAGAGTTTCTTACTAGCATCAGAGTTTCCCCAGGGAAGCCTGGTCCCCTCGCAGTTTCGCAGGGCAAGGCCAGGCTCCCAAAGCAGAGGGGGCAACA
>PVKM010043771.1:0-12428 GCA_004027735.1 Carollia perspicillata | reverse complement strand
GTCATAAAATTTTTAACTCTAATGTAGTCAAATCAGACAGTATCCTTCTTTGTGGATTGTGCATTGGCTTTACATTTAAGAAATCCTTCTCTATTCTAATGTTTTAAACATATCCTATGTTTACATCTAAAAGTTCCAGCTTTGTTCTTCACCTATAGGCCTTTAGCCCATGTATGGGGTGGGGCAGGAATCTAATTTCTTAGTCAGTGGTCTATAAATTCTAATTTTATAGGCCCATTTATTGAGCAAGCCACCCTGTTTCCATTGACCTGTGGTGTCACTAGACTTGTACCAAGTTCTTTCATACATAGGATCTGTTTGGAACTCTTTTAATTTGTTTTTATTTGTACTGATGTAAATATTATAGCTTAATAATAACCTTTGTTTTTTAAAAAAAATTTAATTGTATTTTTTTCATTATCATTTACCTCTTATACTTCCCCACCCCCCAATCACCACATTGTTGTCCACATCCATGAGTTATTTTTCCTTTTCACTTGAACCCTGCACCCTAACCTTCCCTCCTCCAGCTACCAGCCTGCTCTCTATCTATGAGTCTATCTCTACTTTGCTAGTTAGTTCAGTTCGTTCATTAGATTCCACATATGAGTGAAATCACATGGCACTTGTCTTTCTTTGACTGGTTTGTTTCACTTAGCATAATGTTTCCAGGTCCATCTATACTGTCACAAAGTATAATATCTTATTTTTTACAGCCAAGTAGAATTCTGTTGTGTAAATGTCCCATAGTTGTTTTATCCGCTCATCTACTGATGAGCACTTGGGCTGTTTCCATATCTTGGTGATTGTAAATAACCCTGCAATGAACACAGGGGTGCTTATGTTCTTTCAATTTAGTGTTTTGGATATATTCCCAGAGGTGGAATCGCTAGGTCAAAACACAGATGTATTTTTAATTCTTTCAGGTATCTCCATACTGCTTTCCAATCTGCATTCCCATCAACAGAGCAAAAGTGTTCCCCTTTCTCCACATCCTTGCCAGCATTTGTTGTTTGTTGATTTTTTGATGATAGCCATTCTGACAGGTGTGAGATGGTCTCATTGTGGCTTTAATTTGAATTTTTCTGATGATGAGTGACATCGAGCATCTTTTCATATGTCTATTGGCCATCTGTATATACTTTTTGGAGAAGAGTCTATTCAGGTCCTTTGCCCACTTTTTAATTGGGTTACTTGTTTTTTTGGTGATGAGTTTTGTAAGTTCTTTATACATTTTGGATATTAACTCCTTATCAGATATATTGGCATATATGTTCTCTCATTCTGTGGGTTGCCTTTTTATTTTTGTCAATGTTTTCCTTTGCTTTGCAAAATCTTTTTAGTTTAATATAGCTGCATATGACTATACTATAAGGCCATACTAATCAAAACAGCATGGTACTGGCATAAAAATGGACACATAGATGAATGGAACAGAATAGAGAGCCTAGAAATAAACCTACACCTTTATAATCAATTAATATTTGACAGACGAAGCAAGTACATACAATGGGCTAAAGATAGTTTATTTAATAGATGGTGTTGGGAAAATTGGACAGATACATGAGAAAAATGAAACTAGACCACCTTCTTACACTACACACAAGAATAAATTCAAAATGTATCAAAGACTTAACTATTAGACCAAAACCCATAAAAATCAAGAAGAAAACATATGCAGCAAAATCTTGGACATTGCTTGTAACAATATGTTATCTGTTATATCTCCCCAGGCACGGGAAACAAAAGAAAAAATATATAATAATCTTTCTTATAAGTTGAATCTACCCTTAGATTTAAATTTTTCTTGGCAATCTTTGTTCTTTATTCTTGTACTAGAACTTCAAGATCACCAACTCATTAGAAATACCTTTAGGATTTTGAATGGAAGTACATGGAATATACAGAATAATCTGGGAAGAATTATCATCATTATGTATTGAGGTTTATTTTGTTAACTGGGTATTCATTGTGTAGCTTTTCTTTATATCCTTCTTAAAAAGATTTTATTTATATTTTAGAGAGAGGGGAAGGGAGGGAGAAAGAGAGGAAGAGAAACATTGATGTGTAAAAGAAACATTGCCCAGTTGCCTCTCTCAAGCCCCTAGTCAGGGACCTGGCCTGCAACTCAGGCATGTGCCTTGACTGGGAATTGAACCAGCAACCTTTTGGTTTGCAGACCAGCACTCAGCCCACTGGCCATACGAGCCAGGGCTTCTTTATATCCTTTATTAAAGTTTCATAACTCCCTTCATATATCCTTTATTAGATTTTTCCTAGATATCTTAAATACTTTGTTGCCATTATAATATGTCTTTCAAAAATTACTTTATCTAACTGATGGTGATGTAGAGGAATAGTATTTGTGTATATAATTGTTCTAGGTCTATTCATATTTTCCTTTCTTATTTGGTCCATTCATAAGAAATTTTTTTCAGGGAAACTATGCATTTTTTCTAATTTTTCAGTGTTACTGGTATAAAGTTCTTATTTTCAAAGCACCGTATACAGTTGTACTTTTCAAATATTCCTCATACAAATCCACTCATAATATACTTATTTGTGTCAGGATTCTTTTCTTTTTCATGTTACAAGAAATTTGTCTATTTTATTATTCTCTTTTGAATAATCCATATTTTTCTTTGATGGTTCTTTGCTTTGTTTTATTAATTTTTGCTCTTATGTTTTTTTATTCTTCTACTTTCTCTGATTTGATTTGTTTTGTTTTATTTTTTCCCCTGACTTGTTGATTTGTATTCTTCACTCAGTTAACTTTTACTTTCTTCTCTTCTAATGTATTCACTTACTGCTATATATTTCTCTCCAAATGTTGCTTTAACATTATACCATAACTGTTGATATATAGCATTTTATTATCTTTCACTTCTAATAGCTATTATAATATCATCTTTGACCCACAAATTACCTTGACATATTAAAAATGTCTAAAATTTGGAGTTATTTATGTCTGACTTTATAACAGTATAGTCAGAAAATATTCTCAGTAGGAAAGGGATTCTTAGGTATGTGTTGATATTTGTTTTGTGACGTAGTATGCAAAAAATTTTAAAAAATGATGTTTGCTTGAAAAAAATGACTGCCATTCAAATCTTTCATATCTTTATGACTTTTAGATCTGTTTATCAATTACTCAGGGCAATATGCCATGATCTCGTACTATGATTGTGGATTTGTTAATTTCTTCTTGCAGTTTGGTCAAATTTTATTTTTTATACAAGGGAGGTGGTGTTATATAATTGTTATCTGTGTATTTCTTTATTGATGGCAACTAATATTTTAAAAATTGACGGTAATGACATAATATTTTCTTACATAATAAACTTAATTAAGAAAATGAGAAATGGTTTAAAGAAAAATTTTAAGTATATAATGATATTGTAGTGAGTAACTGAAAGAAAGTCATGCAGTAACAATGGCTTAGGAGAGTGCCACTGCCCCACCCACCTCTCGGGCGATACACAACAACGTTCTAGAATCACTATTTCCAGCCCAGACCCCTCCCAGGTTTCATTTCCACATATTCAGTTCCTCCCTTGTCACTTCTACCTGAATGTATCACAAACCCTTCATACTCAGAAATACAGAAGTAGATATATTTTTAAAAATTTATTTTTCAATTACAGCTGACATACAATATTATGTTAGTTTTAGGTGTACGACATAGTGATTAGACTAGATAACTTACAAAGTGTTCACCCCAGTAAGTCTAGTATCCATCTGACACCATATATGATTATTACATTTCTACTGACTATATTTTCTATGCTCTACTTTATGTCAAGTGACTATTTTAATAAGGCTCTGAGAAGTTAATTTCCTATAGCTTTTCCCTCCCTTCTGCCCCTGAAACACTATTTTTCTTGGGTTCCTTGGTGCAAGATACCACTATCTTCCCAGTCAGCCAAACCAGACACTTCAGAACTCCCTGTACATGCATATCAAAAGACAGAATGGGTCCATCTATTTACCCCCCTCCTATTTCCTGTGCGGTCCCGACTTCAGCCCTATCGCTGCAGGCGTCTTCAGGCCCTTTCCATTCCTCTCCTGGATGCTGTGCTCTCCCTTTGCCCTCCCTGTCTCTACACTGGTGCCATCAAATCTGTTCTCCACACGACACTCCATTAATTGTTCTGCATGCAAAACTTACTTTGTCTCCATCTGCTTTACACTCTTAGATGGCTCTCTATTATTTACAGGATAAAATTGAATCCCTGTGTGATGTGGCCCCACCCACCTCTCTCGCCAGCACCGCCCACACCCCCACCCGCCAACGTGCTCTGTGCCCCAGCCATAGAAACAACATATTGTTCTCAAATAGTGCCAGGCTGCTATATGTTTCTGGAGATTTCTCAGGTTGTGCCTTTTCTCATGAATGCATTTGCTTTATTTTATCTACCACACAAGCACTGCAAGATTCAGCCCAAGTTTCACCTCCCCAAAGCAGCCCTCTGGGCAACCCCACGCAGTGAAACTGACCATTCTCCTTTTTGTACCCGCTCTTTCCTAGTTGGGCTCACCCAGCTAGACTCTAAGATCCTTGAGGACAGGGACCATTTCCAAATCATTAGTCTTATTTGGTGGATGAATGAAAAATGAGTACTTAATGTGAAGACATATCTAGCTTCAGAGCCGGTTGGATGTACAGAGTCTTCAGAGCCCGCCTACCTCTTTCGAGACTGGGTTGAGCTGCCTCTAGAATTCCAGCAGCGGTGTGAGAAGACTGAGAAGGTGAGCAGAGCTGAGCGGGAGCTCCTCTCCGGGGATAAGACTGGGAGTGCAATGTGTAAGTGCTGCAAGATCAGCACAGGAAAGGAGAGCTTGATTAAATGATGCCTTGTAAAAATGTATAGGACATTCAGGTTTTTTAAAAAAGAATGTTCGTTAGTTGTTCAAATGCACTTAGTAGTCTTTAAAATCATTTTATTATCATTTTCTCTAATAAGCTAAGTTCTAAAAAAGGAGGAAAGGCTCATAAATGCTTTGTTAGATAAAAAGTGTTATTGCCCTGGCCGGGCAGCTGAGTTGGTGAGAACATTGTCCCAATATGCCAAGGTCGCTGGTTCGATTACCAGTCAGGGCCCCTATAAGGAGCAACTAATGAATGCACGGATAGGTGGAACAACAAATCAATGTTTCTTTCTCTCTCTCTCCTTAAATATCAGTAAATTAAAAAGTATTACTTATGACACTAGTTTTCCACATCATTTTTAACATCAAAGGAACTTTGGTTGAAACATTTTTTCATATTTACTTCCTTTTTAAAATTTTTTTTTAATTCCCCATATCCCTACCTCTCTCCATAGATTTAATTCCAATAGATTTAAGGAGAAAGCAGCATTTAGAGGAAGCATCCAGAGGCAGGTCAGGCTGGGAATCCAACCACAAATCAGGCAAAGAAAGGCAAGCAGAAAAATCTAAAAATATATCCTCTGTTAGTTTTAATCCAGGTCTAGATTGGAACACAAAGTCTGTATCAGGTGAGCACAGGGCAGCCTTCCCCAAACTTACAGCTCACTGAGCAGCACTTCACGAGGTGTTAGTAGGTGTTTGAGAAATAACAGCCTATAAATGTTCAGTCCAAGGCACACTGAAGGCTCTGAAAAGTCCTGCAGGAAAAACCTGTTTACCTGTGTGTATTTGACCCAGCCTTTACCAACATTTATTTGACCATAAAATCATTTTAATTCTTGTGTGGAACACCCATTCACATGCTGCAGAAACCAATCATTTGGATAAAAATAGAATAAAAATAATTTGATTTGAGGGCAGATTTTCACTTAGTAAAGATTATTCTGAAGTGGTAGAGAGTTAATAAACATCTTAAACAACTTGAAAAGCAGTGTCAGAAGATTTTTTAAATGCTGTCAAAAACTCATAAAATATACATTATATTGTGTAGCAATGTTGTAAAATGCGGTATGATACATTAAAATCACTAGATTATTATACCCCATTACCCTATAATCTTCTAATCAGATATTTATACATTTTACATTGTATTTTCAAAATGACTCCTGTTATAAATATTATGCTTAAATTGCACAAGTATGCTATAACTCTAACTATGGAGTATTCCACAAAATAAGTAACAGCTTTAGATAATGAGAGTATCAGAGCAAAAAAATGATGAAAAATATAGCATCACATAACTTTAGAGCTAAAAGAAATCTTAGGGATAGTTTTAATTCAATCCCCTCATTTCAGATAAAAGAAAATTGGCAATAGTTTCTGAGGTGCTCCAGGAGAAGTAAAGGTGGCCAAAGTGTAGAAAACGTAGGAGGCCACTGAAGACAGCATTTTTTTTTTAATGCAAGAGGTAGCAAAAAGGAGTCAAGTGCCCTGGAAGATGAGGTTAGAATTTCGTGAGAAAGAAGTCTGAACCCTTGGTTGCAAAGATGGTTGACATCCTTCTCTGGGTCGGTGAGAGGTGTGAGGACTTGTGTAGACAAGCAAGGTGACCAGCACGAGAGAGTCACCTCAGCAGACCAACAGGGTGGGGAAAGGGAAGGTCCTGAAGCCAAGAAGCAGTAAGACAGTGACTTGTATTTAGCCAATGGCTCATTTGTAATTACTCCCTAAAGTCAGTCTCACTCTCACCTTCTCTGACAAGAGTACTGCTTACCTAGAACCCCACCAGGATCCGAGTCAGCCACGTGAATGCTCCACAGAGTGTCCTCCAGGGCCAGGGGTGACTGGACCAGAAGCTTGCCGTGGGGTCAGACTTCAGGCAGACAGTGTGGTCAGTGTGTCACTCGCTGTAAGTGTCTTAAATGTCTCTATCAGAGAGCAAACTTTGCACATTTGTTAAGTTCAGTGATTTACTTTTTGACTCCAGATCCGAACAAGTTTCATGCACTATACTTGGTTTATGATTTTGCAAGTCTCTTTTGATTTGTAGGTCCCTCTCCATTTTTTTCAATGTTTGTTATTGTTGAAGAAACAAAGCTGCTTGTCTTTGAGAGTTTTCAAAGCTTGGATCTTACTGCTTGCGTCTTTAAGGGGTCCTTTAACATGCTCCCCTGACTTGTGTGCTGTAATTGGAGCACACTTCATCTTTTGGAGGGGTCCAAACTACTCTGTAGATTGTCTTGGTGGGTTCCTCCGTCAGGAGGCTCATGGTGTATGACTGTCTGCCTTTCCGTGATCTGAGCATCCACTGATGATTATTGCCTTAATTCATTTGTCAATTAGAAGTTGCAAAGATAATTTTCTTAGCCTACTAATTACTTTTTTTTTTTAGCTCAACAACTTCTATAAAGAAAAAAATTTTCCTCATCTATTATTTGTTTATTGTTTATATGGGAAAAGTGACAAAATGTTAAATTCTTTCCCTTTATCAGTTTTCAAAATAATGAGTTTGTTCTCTAGAACCCTCCAACTGTGACTAATAAGGTATGATATATTTTTACTAGCATTATCACTTATGGATTTAAGTACATTAAAAAAATCAAAAATAAGAAAAGTTTAATCTGTGGCTGCTATCACTCTCTTTTAAACTTCCATTGTGCCTACTTTGATCAGTGTTCAAGTTAGCATCTGAGTCTTTGGACATGCTCAGTAGTCTCTGACAGCTTCCTGGTTTTGAGATACGGTCAGATGTTTGGTTTACCATTAGCACAGGCCTGGGCTCATTTGGATGATGCTTCATATTATTAGGCATTTGACTTATCCTTGGAAGGCATAGTTTGAAAAAGTACATGGCTAAAACTTCTAGCTCAGGCTCTAGGAGGAACCATGGATTCAGCAAATTTCTGAGTGCTCTTCTCATTGGCTAAGGGAAAACAAGTGCCCTCAATTAAGGGAAGTGAGATTACCCATCAGCCTGGAGCTGCTCTAAAGCAATATACTGCATGGCAAATTACACATGTCGGGCAGGGGGTCAAGTACAATTACAGATGCAGGCACAGAAGGCATCGATCATTGATATGAATGAAGCAGGCAGCTCAGGTTTGCTCCACTATCCCAAATCTGAAGGTCTAATTCCGAAGTAGTCCATGATACAATCACGGATGATTCCATCTGTGAACTGTATGCATTACGAAACTGTTATATTACAGATGAAGAGTTCAGATTTGATTGACCCCTTGACAACCTTGCAAGGGAAGCTCACACTCATTACATTAACTGTGTTTAGTCTGTGGGAGAGAGTGGGGGCGGCTGGCCCGGCAGCAAGGACGAATGAGAACGCAAACACACACTGTCCGAGCCCGTGCTGCCACTGTGCTCTCCGGCCACGTTGGGAGTGACAGGGATCCTCCTCCCAAATCTGCAGAGGCAAGTTCCAGGGGATCTGGGCTCTTGGGCAGTTTTTCAGGGCCAGTGGACATCTTTTACTCCTTCTTTATTTTAGTAAAGGGGTAAAAAAGGCAGGTTGCTGTCATAATCCTTTGCTCTCTTAATTCATCATTGTCATTTAAATGAGTTTTTTTAATTAAAAATGAATGTAAAAACCACTGAGTGCAAATGTTAGCAGTCCTTAGGTGAGGTGGAGACAGGGCAGAACTGTAGACAGGCAGCCCCTTCGAATCTCTGAAGCACAGCAATGTCGCAGCCTTCTCATTCTCTCCCCTTAATTTCCTCCTAACGAGGAGGCCTTTCCCCAACCAATAGCTATTCTTCTGCAGAGCCCCAGGGTGACTTCTGCATTGGTTGATGGTTCACATCTGAAGGGCATATGAGTTCAGCCATCCAGGATCACAGGGGACCATGTGAAATAGACACCTCCCTGTGGTGACACCCCCTGTGGGAGTCAGCATGGAGATGGCAAAGACCTGATGCTCCCACTTCATCCTTCCCTGTGGGCAGGTCCTTGACCAAGTCAATGGGACATGCTGGCTTGGTCTTGGATCAGGATCTGATGAGGTGGAGAAGTGGGGACAGTGGCAGCATCGAGAGCTGGATCTGTGACTGTGGTGGAGGTGGCCGTTAAGGACAATCAATAGCTGTGGCCCTGGCAACTTCGCTTCCCCTATTCCTACCTGTTTTGTCGATGCAATTCTCTAGTTTTCCTGGAGAATCAGAGCTACTCAGAAATCCTTTTGTCTTGCTTAATTCTGCCAGAATTGGTTGCTGTGGTTTGAAACCAAGAACCTGGACTGATCCTGGAACTAATTGGTTTCCACGAAAGCATTAATATTATGCCTCCCAAACACCTATCCTATACACAAACCCTGAACTAGACCTCGTCATGAACAGAATGCTGTCAAAGCCTGTGTTTTGTAGAGCACATGGTACTGCTGTGGCATTGCAGTGGGGTGTTCAAAGCTGTCCCACAGGAACTGTCATGTGTCTTTAATTTCTGAGGAATGACTCTGCTTCAAGCTTTGGCTCTTCTCACAAAGGCACTCTTCCTGCCAGGGGTCGAGGAGCACCTCTTGTCAACTCAGCACGAAAGAAGGAAGATCTACAAAGAAAACAGCAGCCCAGAGGGCTCACGTGAGAATGACAGAAAGCTCAGCCTCAGAGCAACAGCCAGCATCTTGGAGGGAAACAAAGGTTTCCACAGGCAGCAAATAAAAAAGACTCAGTGTTTGATGCCTACTCCTTGAGGGACTGTACAATCACAAACCAAGACCTGGTGAAATTCCCTAACATTGAGTGGCCATCTGTGACCAGTTGGTATGGAGCCAGAGCAAAGAAGATCTCACCAGATCAGAACTACCTTCCGAGCTTGGGTTGAGGGCCATCACCAGCTCCTTGGCATTCTAGATGCTCTGTAGGGTGAAGCCTGGGGCAATGAACAAGAAGGTAACTTCTCAACTTTCTTTCAGCTTTGTAGCTCAGATTTCATTCTAGGACCTCTGGTAGGACTTGTCCCATAACTTCTGCCCCATCCCACCCCAAGTTCTGATCAACTAAGATTTTTACTTATGTATTTATATATGTATGTATGTATTTTAAATATTATATTAGGGAATTCTTTGAACATCCACCAAAGCAAATAGAATAGTGTCATGAACAACCCCCAGCTCCTATGTGCCCACCACACAACTTCAACAATCGTTAACCCCTAGCCAATTCTGCCTTGTCTACATTCTCATCCACCCCCTTTTGCCTATATTATTTTGAAGAAAATTCTGGACAATGTGTCTTTTCAAAGCAGTTAAAACACTCTTTTTTCCTCCTATTTATTTTTAACACAACCAAAGAAACCATTAACATGCTTAAAAATATTAATTTTTAGTGTCATTGAGAATCCAAAACCTCTAATATCATCAACTATCCAGTCAAGTTTCAAGTTTCTAATTAATCCCATTTAAATCTCTAAGACCAAGTCCTTGTAGATCTTATAACCTGGAACAAGTTTTAAGCTTTGATATTTTTCATACTTGTCAGATATCATGCGTACATTTAAAAAACTGGTACATCCAAGTTTTAATGGTGTTTTAAACTGGATTATACTTGTAATTTTCTGTCTTTGGAGGCAGTTTGGAATGCCCAGAAGGAACTGTCATGGAATGGTAAATTAGCAGATTAAAGGACAGACAAAAATTCTGAGTGAGATTGGAAGCGGAGAAAGCCAAGATGTCAAAAGAAGAGGCAGTTGAGGATGGGCTGCAGGGGAGGGTCAAAGGGCACTGAAGAGATACGGCAGCTTCAAGAAGGTGAGTGTTGTGATTGGGAAGAACTTAGACTTTGCCTACTCATCTGCTGCTGGTATGATGTTTGCTATTTCTTGTAGACAGTGTCACTGGCCATAATCAGGACTTTCTGCATCATAATGTAACAAGCAAATAGCAATTTTGATAGGAGATGTAGGTATCAGAAATAGTTTAGAAACCTTTGAAAGGATACTCAACATCACTAACTGTCAGAGAGATACAAATTAAAATCACAATGAGACACAGCGTCACATGGGTCAGAATGGCCATCATTAACAAATCAACAAACAATAAGGCTGGTGAGACTGTGGAGAAAAGGAAACCCTAGTACACTGTTGGTGGGAATGCAGGCTGGTACAGCCCCTGTAGAAAACAGTATGGAGTTTCCTAAAAAAAAACTGAAAATGGAACTGCCTTTTAATCCAGTGATCCTATTGCTGGGATTATATTTCTGGATGAACCCTGGAACACCAATTCAAAAGAGTCTGTGCACCCCAATGTTCATAGCAGTGTTATTTACAGTAGCCAAGTGCTGGAAACAGCTCAAGTGCCCATCAGTAAATGAGTGAATCAAAAAACTGTGGTATGTTTACACAATGGATTACGATGAAGCAGAAAGAAAGAAGGGACTCCTAATCTTTGTGACAGCATAGATGGAACTGGAGAGTATTATGCTAAGTGAGATAATCCAGGCAGTGAAAGAAAAATACCACATGATCTCACCTGTAAGTGGAACCTAATCAACAAAATAAACAAGCGAGCAAAACAGAACCAGAGTCATGGAAATAAAGAACAGACAGACAGTAACCAGAACAGAGGGAAAGAAGGGGAAGGGTCTAGTCAAAGAACTTGTACAAAGGACCCATGGACACAGACAACAGGGTAGGGATTGGCTGTGGGAACAGGTGTGGGCAGGGCGAGTGAGAGCAAAGTTGGGGGGGGGTGGAATTGGGACAACTATAATAGAACGACAATAAAAAAAGAAAAAAAAAGAAATAGTTTAGAAGCCTTATGAAAAGTAGGCTGAAATGGCCTTAATAAAGTAATCAAACAACTGTAAAAATTGGGGTAAGTTCAAGTGTATTGTGACAATAATGGATGTACAATGGAGAAATGATCAGGGCTGGGGCTCACAGATGTGGGCTCAAGTCCATAACGTGTATTTGGTCAGCAAAGCACACTTCCCCTGGGCTACCTCCAGAATAGTTGGGGTCTCTGATGTGACTGAACATCAAGGTGTCATAGGTGGTTGCTGATTAGAAAAATTGATCTTCCTTGATACATTTGCTTTAAGTTAGCACTTCTCATATTGGTTTCTGAATAACATTAAGCATTTGCTGATTTTTCTGAGGTCAGGTAAGTTTGGAGAACACTATCCATTCCACTTTCCTTCTTGAGGCGTCACAGTGCTCAGTGTTGTATCAAAAATTCGAAGAAATCCTCTGTTGAATTTTGGGCCTGGCTCAAGCAGGCACCAATTTTAACATTCAGTGAATGGATAGATGTTACCCAGTGTTCTCTAAACCCTTTTAATTATAGAAACGTTTTCTATGGAATATCTATTAGTATCTCATGGAATACTCTTTTCCTGCACAGAATACACTTACACTAAAATTTTTTATTATTTATGTACATTCAAATATAACTGGGTGTCCTATATTATTATTTTCTAAAGCTGTTAACTCCATTCCTTCTTCGTGTCCTTTTATCCCATTGTTTCAGTGGGAGCAGCTATTTTTTTAATGTATTTTATTCATATGCCATTACAGTTGTCCCATTTTCCCCCCTTCATTCCCTCCACCCTGC
>PVKM010043770.1:0-12426 GCA_004027735.1 Carollia perspicillata | reverse complement strand
ATAAGCTGAAGTTTTTAAGTTCTGTCCCTCACACTCTGAGAGCATATTACATAATAAGTTTGCTGAGGAAAAGCTCTTTCATTGCTGTGTTGGAATCCTGGTATTCAATCAGAGTAGAAGACAGCTCAGTTTATTATCTTCTGTGTTTTTCTCTAGAGTACTTCTTCCTTATCCTTCTCCACTTGTGAGGTGGTCAAACATTGATGTAGAAATAAACTCACCATCCAGGACCCAGCTCTGTTTTTTTGCTTAGAGAAGATAACAAGAGTACCCCCAAATTTTGAGGCTTTTTTTCCTGATTTTACAATTGCTTTAGATGTAAATTACTTGGGAGCAATACTTGCTTTAATTTTTATCCACACTTTACTAAACTTTTTCATGCTGACACCTCTAGTGCTCCTTAAGAACCAGTTATATCTTGTTTCCATGAATAATTAGTTTTTGAAATGGAAAGGAATGTATAGAAGTAACTTATATCCTCTTGCCTTATTCAAGAAATACTAATTATCTATAAGAAGTTCCTTCTTCTGAGTACAGAGGGTCATTTTGTCTCAGAGGGTTTATGGCAGGTAGGGCAAGAATATTCTATAAGGACATAGTAGAAACTTTTTTTACATATTCTTCAATAGGAAAAGTGAAACAAGCTTTTAGTCTGGCATAAAGTGGACATCAATAAAGTAACTTTCTTGAAAATTTGATTCTATTTTCTCTAGATACTACATTTCTTTCTCTGTGATTCTGCTAAAGAGATGCTCAAGGAAATGTGTATCATTTGAACTATTTTTATCATCTCACAGTGATTTGAAAAATAGATTTTTTTGGTGAGGCCAGGTAATGTTGTTCTCTGTGTGCATTTCTTTATCCTGCTAAGTGATTTGGACATATGGAGGCTAATGTGAAAATACATTAAGCTGAAACTATGAGATGATAATTTTTAAAAAGACTTTATTTATTTATTTTTAGAGAGGGGGAGGGAGGGAGAAAGAAAGGGAAAGAAACATCACTGTGTGCTTGCCTCTCATATGCCCCCAACTGGGGAACTGGCCTGCAACTCAGGTATGTGCCCTGCCTGGGAATGGAAATGGTGACCCTTTGTTTCATAGGCTGGGCATGATATGATAATTTTTAATCAACAAGGAAAATGAGTTGTCCCTTTCATTCTTGAATCCTGACACGTGAGGCAGGTGGTCACACATCAGGATTGTGGTTGCACTAACGAGAAGCTGAAGGCCCAGATTTCCAGGCTATGGTTGCCAATGGCAGTGTTTAACACACCATTCCCATGAGTTCCATCTGAGGCATTTAATTAATGTCAGCTAGACAGCTTCAGTCTGTGGTTGGAATGAAACTTCTTAGTTGACATGTTTCCTAGAAGCTCATGGTTGTGACTCCTCTTCGTCAGCATTTACTTCCAGATGTTACATGGATGCTACTACTTTGTGGCACAGGGCAGAGCTCCCTAAGTCCCTCCTGGCTGGGGCTGGTCTGGAGAGTGGGGCTTTGAGGTGAGAGGAGATTGGCAAGGCTGCAGCTCCTGGAGCCGGCAGTCAGGAGGGCCCCGGCTCTGCCCAGAGTGGGGGGAGATCTCTTGCCCCAGATCTACTGACTCTAAGCTGTGGTTGCCCCTGACAAGCTGTACCTACTCACTCTCATTCTCCTCTGAACATTTACCTTTCCAGGATGACTTCCTCACATTGTACTCTTTTGTGTTATTTTTGAATTAGGCTGCTGGCACTAAGTCAGCAAATACTGTTATTTATTGTTCGTTTGTTTCATGGTGACACAGTAGACCCTCTGTTCTGTTCACTCATCTTATAGCTCCAGAGATGATATTTAGAGAACAAGTACTGGGCATTTGGCAGATGCTTAGTAAACACAGATTAATTTATTGATTGATTGACTAATTGGTTGATTAATTGTAGACGCTGCTTAGGTTACTGCAACACATCCCTTTGAGAAGAGGGTTGTATGCAACTAAGGAATAGGCTGTGCAACTCTCTGAGTCTAGAAAACCTCTTTGTGCAAGAGGTCCAGCTCTGAGAGACCCATATTTGCATGATTAAACCCAGAGGGGATTTAAGGAGCTCAAAGCCCCAGGATGAATAAGTCATGGGGAGAAGAGTTCATGCATGGCAGGCCCAGACTGCTTGCAGTTTTCTGTGGCTCAAGGCCATGTGCAGTAAAATGAAAACAAGTGTTACGGGCCTGGCTTCTGGCTGAATGAGCTGGTCAAAAATATGGAGGATTTTTTTTCACTGAGTCTTCTACTACAAGGACTAGCAAAAATATCTATTTGAATAGCATAGAGAAAATATAACTCCACTGGTATTCTTGAAATTTCAATGTTTATCTTTGCCTTTAGCTTTAATGTTAAACATTTTTAGACACCAGTCCTAGGCTAAAAACTGACTCAGTGACTGACTGTATGGGTTTTGATTTTTGTATTTATGATGCTTGGCAAAAATAATCATACAGGGGAGTGTCTTTTATTATAATTTTTTATATAATAAAGGATAATATTGGTCAGGCTAATTGTTATATTAAGCTTTCCCCTAATTGAGCTCAGCTGATTAATTTTAAAGGTAATTGACCATAAACATTTTTAGGAGTGTTTAACCAAGCTAATACATACTTTTAAACTAGAAATCTTATGCTAACCACACTCGAAGCCTAATAAGTAAAATATGCATTGTAAAGCCCCACCCATTATCCACAAAAGGAAAATTATAGACTATATATGTACATATATACCTCCCCTTAGCTGAAATCTTATAATTTGTTGTATATGATTATAGGAAAAGAACAAATGAGGAAATGGTTTAGACTCTGATGAAACTTTAGCAATAAAATATGTTACAGTGGCCTGTAGCTTATTTAAATAAAGTTTAAAGGAAAATGTCCCCCTTCAGGTATGTAATTGACATAGATACACACTCTCTGTTTTACTGTTTTCAAATGAATAAAATCCAGATGCACAGGGCTTCGCCTCTGAATTAGCCAAAGCCCTCTTTAGCTATAAAACTATAGTCTTTTTGTCAGAAGATTTCAAAACCCATGTCACAAATACCTGAAAAACATGAACGCTCAATTGGCTGGTTTTCCTTATGTTATAATAAAAAGATCTGTTCTGTAACCTCTCATTTCTGTCATTGGCAGGAATGTATACTCTAACCAGAAGGATGTCTGTTAGCAATTTGCAGACTCTGCGTAGCCCATGGTTTTATAGGAGCTTCATCTGAAACTCTGATTCATTTGTTAAAGAGTTAGCTAATGTAAGTGGGGGCTGGACAGTCATCTCCCCCCTGGGGATCTGGGAAAAAGTCTGGTTAGAGTTCTGGGCTCTGCCTCACAGCCCATGTTGTGATGAGCCCAGGGTTTAGATAGGCAGTGAAACTGCCTAAGTTGGGCCTGAGGTTTAATGCTGAGAGTTTGGTCTTTGCCTCATTATCTTACCCTCTTTAATCTTCTCTTACTCTCACAGAGGGATATACTCTGACTTGACATAAGAATGTTTCTCAAGTCATAAAATTGTGAAACGTTCCAGTGCGCATAAATGGAAAAGCCCAGCTCCTGGGCCCCCACAGGCCTTGCTTCAAATCCAGGTTCAATTACTCTTAGCTCTGTGACCTTAGGGAAGTTAATTTATTTTATCATTTACTTATTTATAAAATGAATATAATAGTGCCTGCCTTGATGGAGATGACACGTATAATGTTCCTGAAACGGAAAAGGCCTTATTTTGTAAGGCCTGGGTACCCCACCCCTCACTGTGCTGCTCTGTACCAGAAGGTCTATTTTAGGCCCTGGTGTTTTTGCACAAACCCTTTCAGAGGATAAACTTGGAAATTAGGGCTAAGATTTCTGGTTACGTCTCTTTCCTGATGCTAGAAGAAACACAAACAATAAACCTACTTTACATTTTGTTAATTGTGCAGTTGCCTTTCCACCTAAATAACTGTACAGGCTTAAAGGGAAAAGAGGTACTTGGCTGAAGTACCTATTGCCACGTGAGTTTGAGAGAGTTGCTGGATTTCTCTGAGTTCAGTCTGTTCACATGTGAACTGGAGAGATTAATGTCTAACTTGCAGGGTTGCTGGGTGTGATATATAATGTAACATGATGGCTGCAGCCGTCGAACCCCACCTTGCTTCATGTCTCCAAGGACAGCCAGCAGTGCTTGGAGAAGCTGCCCCAGGAAGAGAGAGCAAACTGATCCGGTGCAGCAGAACCACCTCCACAAAGAGAACAAATGCAGCGTAGCTGGACACCTGGCACTTTTCCAGGAACAAGTATTGCCAAATCATTGTATGATCCACTTTTGTGTTTGTCCCCTGCTCTATGGGGGAATGGGGAATTGGGACTCTGAGCCATACTCCTTTCCCCTCAGTCTCCTGCATCTTCAGGAAATAAAAACACATTTGAATAAGCAGATTATTACAGGGATAAAAATATATTTCAAGGCTAAATACATATTGTTTTAGGATTATTTGATTTTTTTAAATTTTTTATTTATTTACTTTTAGAGAGGGGGGAAGGAGAGAAACATCGATGGGTTGCCTCTCACATGCTTCCAGCTGGGGACCTGGCCCACAACCCAGGTATGTGCCCTGACTGGGAGTTGAACCAGTGACCCTTTAGTTCACAGGCTGAAACTCAATCCACTGAGCCACTCCAGCCAGTGTTAGAATTATTTGATTTTTGTTGGCTATAGTTTTATCATACTTTCCTCCCTCCTCTCATTATATTAACCTCTCACTATATTAACCACTCTGACACCCAGCAGATTCTTCTCCCAACTCAGCAGTTTCTCTGACTTCCATCTGCACTTGACCATGTTAGGAGGAGTACTAGGTGAGACTCCTATAGAGGGAGATTTGCCATTCTTATCACTGTAATGCAAACAAATTCTTAAATTCATCTCTTCTCCTCTCAGAGTAAAGCCAATAAAATATTCAATGTCTAGTAACATTATATTTCATTTTCATCTCTCTCTTCAGTGCTTTCCTACTCCTCTCCCTGTCCCCCACACCTATCCTTCTTCTCATTCATTTTAGTTTAATTTCCTCTCTTCCTTCTTCTCAATTCTCCCATTCCCCCACAACTCCGGGCTATGAAACTGCCTACCAGCTCTGGCCACAGCCACATGTGCCCACCCAGCTGTCCTCACAGACACCACACTCTCCTCACTCTGGCGCAGCCGGCTTCCTCTTTCCTGGTGTTTCTGGTAAGGAGCCCCTGTTGTCCATTCCCCAGGGGGAAACACTGCAGTTTCTTCTAGTATTTACCTAGTTAGTATTCAATTCCTCAACAGTGTACTTAACTCTGCTATTTTTAAAATTCATCAACTGTAGACATTTTCTGTTGACTTCTGATTCCTGAAGTAGAGTATTTCACTAAAATACGTTATTGGTCTGCAAAAAGTCCAGCCATTGTTAATATAACAAGAATGGTTGGCACAACATTAGTGTAACCTGGCAGCCAAGGAGAGTGGGTTGGGATGTGCATGTGTGAACAATGGCAACTTT
The DNA here is from genome assembly GCA_004027735.1 of Carollia perspicillata. Classification (NCBI taxonomy): domain Eukaryota; kingdom Metazoa; phylum Chordata; class Mammalia; order Chiroptera; family Phyllostomidae; genus Carollia; species Carollia perspicillata. The sequence continues at coordinate 6,901 of PVKM010043770.1, read as the reverse complement.
ACTGTACTAGTGGGAGTGGTAGACACCATTGAGTAAGCATAAGTACTGTTTGGCCAACACATTCAAAATGACTGAGTGAGTACAGCAAAGAATCTGCATCAAATTTTGCATTAAGCTTGAACATTTTTCTGTGGAAACTATTTAGAAGACTCAGGAGGCCACAGCTATGGGCAACTGGTGACTGGCAACTTCATCACAACAACACGCCCAGTTAGGCATCATGTCTCATGCAGAGATTTTTGGTGAAACCTCAAATCACCCAGGTGACTCAGCCCCCTTTCAGCCCAGATTTGGTGCCCTGTGACTTCTGGCTTTTCCCAAAACTAAAATCACCTTTGAAAGGGACGCCTTCCCTTTCCTGAACTTCAGGATGAGCTTCAGGAAAATATAACGGGGTAACTGATGGTGATCGGGAGATCTGTGTGAGGTCCCAAGGTGCCTAGTTTGAAGGGGACTGAGGTATCATTGTCCTATGTACAATGTTTCTTGTATCTTATATCTTTTTCAATAAATGTCTCTATTTTTCATACTACGTGGCTGGATACTTTCTGGACAGGCCTCATGTAGCACCTTACCCCCATGCAGTTGCATGGGAAGAGAGGGTTATTTAAACAGTCTGTGTTGGCCTTACTAGGACCTTTTAAATACTCGTTACTGCTGAGCCATACAGTATGTTGTAATTACTTTTCCTTTCTCATACAACTTTTCCATTTTTCCTGGAATAATTTTTTTTGCCTTTTTTATTGCTTTTTTAAAATAAACTTAACCTTAATTTGATCCACAAGCAGACTTCTGGTCTCTTGACATTTGGGGTGGTGAGGATGGTGGCTGGGTGGGAGTTGAAGCAGGCACCTGATATCTGGGGATTGTTAAGTGAACTCCACCTTTCACTTCTTTGTCTTCAGGTTCTGAGCCTTTCGGGATCCCATGGAAAGAATTGGTGGTTGCATTAGTAATCCTTCTGCAAACCCAGCTATTAATCAAATTTGTCTCCTTTCACTATTTTAAATTAGCTACCATTCCTTCATTTGCTCTAAAAAAATGGGTTCAAATCTTTCATCCTCTGATGTCTCCTGTACCAAAATATATAAACCTTTGTGGTTTTATATATATTTTTACTCTAAGAGGAAAAAAGATACCTGTATGTCACTAATTCATTACATTGAATCAGCAGCCTCAGCTCTGTCAGTCTTGCTGAAGAAATCCCTCCAGCACTGATGACAGAGGGAAGAAACAGAAGCCCCTCCGCTTTAGGGTAAGGTGTCTTCCCAGACCCCTGCTGAGCTGGAGAGGTTGCTCTTTCAATTGAGGCAGGATGAAATTTGTTTCTGGAACTTCCTCTCATTTTTCAGTCAGCTGCATTCATGGCTTGGGCAGAGATGACTCAGCAGAGAGGCAGAGGAAAGTCTTCAGACACAGTTTCTTAATCTGGGGTCCATGGACTACGTAGGCATCAGTGGACAGAATTCAGAGTACACGGAGCTGAATGGGAGAAATATCGTACATTTATTGTCCATAAATAGCCTCTAACTTAAATTTAACACTTCATTCAGTTATGTTATAGCAGACCACAGTGGCAATGGCATTATCTGTGACTTTGTCACCAATAGAAACCACGGATGTTGTCATGTCACAAGGACAGGACTTATGGATACCTCCCATTATTATTTATACTCATTGGGAATTGTAGTCATTAGACAGGCTGCTGGCTTTTTTTTTTAGGTGCTTCCACATTCTGGATGTATGACCAGTGCCAAGTCACTGACCTACCACTAGGGGACTATATCAAACTAGGAAGTTTTTGCCAATGGCAGAACATATTTGCTAATGATACATCTAATAAGGGGCTCATATCCAAAGTTTATAGAGTTTCTACAACTTAACACCAAAAACAAACAAACAATCCCATTAAAAAAATAGGCATAGGACTTGAATAGACACTTCTCCAAAGAGACATACAGATACCCAATAGACGTATGACAAGTTGTTCAACATCACTAATCGTCAGATAAATGCAAATTAAAACCACAATGAGATATCACCTCATACCTGTCAGCATTAAATTAACAAACAACAAATGCTGGTGAGGTTGTGGAGAAAAGGAATCACTCGTGCACTGTTGGCGGGAATGCAGAGTTGTGCAGCCACTGTGGAAAGCAGTATGGAGTTACTTGTTGCTAGGTCTTACTTTTAAAAAGCATTATGTAACAACTTAATATTTTGATAAATATAATTCCATGTATTTGACTTATTTTAGAATCCTATGCATTTTGTTCTTACATTTAAAACCATATTCTGAGAAGCAGTCCGCAGGCTTTATCAGACCCCCAAAGTGTTTAAGAACCCGCTGTAGAGTTCCAAGTGCTTAGCATCTGGGGTTGTAAGAGTCTAGGCCCTGACGGGATGTGAACATAGAGAGTGCATGATGACATAATAGGAACGGAGACTCCAGTTAGAAATATAAAAGGTGTTACATTTCTTAAACATCTGAGTTAGCAAATGCAGTTTACATACAATACTTTGGGACTAGTGACTTTGGTTCAAACTATACAGGTTTGAATGTGTGTGAAAAGCAGGCAGGGAGGCCTAAAAATGTGTCCTTTAGCTCAAGATTTGCTTTGGGTCTTTTTGTTTGTTTATTTTGCTTTTTTTTTTTGTTAGTGAGCAAAATAAACAAGAGCAGCCCATTGGCAAGCAGAGACCTGGGTTCTGCTTCCAATTCTGCTTCCAGAATAGGTGATCTTATGGAATTATTATACCTCAGATGGGATGTTGGACTGGGTGACTTTCAAAGTTCCTTCCATTTCTCTGGATGTGTGAGATTTTTTAAAATCCCTATCCAAGGGGGCATACTTACTGATTTTAGAAAGAGGGGAAGAGAGGGAGAGAGAGAAATATTGATGTCAGAGAGAAATATGGCTTGGTTGCCTCTTGCATGTGCTCCAGTGTGGTCAGAATTCCAGCAAACTATGTATGTGCCTTGACTGGGAATTGAACCCGTGACATTTCAGTTTACAGGATGATGTTCCAACCAACTGAGCCACACTGCCTAGGGTATGGATCTATGATATTTTAATAAACTTTCCTACCTGGGTTTCAGAATCTTCTGAGAAGTAGATAGATAACATATAAATGAGCTATGACAGTACTGTGAAACTCAGAGTTCCTTGATTCTCACCAGGAAATGGTTTTTAGCTTTCTGATTAAAAACCATTTAGTCAGAGGGAATAATTCTTTATCTGCTTTGACATTGCCCCACAGACTGTGTGCTGACTATCTGGCTGATGAATAGCTATTGATTCATTGAGAAGCAAAATCTTCTGCAAGATATTAATTTTATTTACAGTAATTTATACTAGTTGCTATAGAAGACGTAACTCTGAGAAAGGTATGAAAGCTCAGTGAGGGGGGCAACAGGTTTCTGTTTCTGATGTTACTGGACTGAAACATTTGCCTTCGATAGTCTGTACTGTTACTCATAGGTGAGACAAGCATTCCTGCTTGGGGAGGTACCCTTTCTTCCTCCCTCCCTCCTTCTTTCCTTTTTTCCTTCTGTCCTTATTTCATGTACTAGTTTAGAATATTTTTGAATACAAGTAAAAGAAAACCCAACTTAACTGTTTAAAACAATTGGTAAAAAATAATATTTCTCAACATAACATGAGATCTAAAGGGTGTTGTTGGCTTTGAGTTGGATAATTTAGTGGGTCAACACTGTTATTACCATCCCCATTCTTTCCATCTTTCTACTCTTCCAAACAATGTGTGAGCTCTTGCTGCTTTGCCTTGTGTTCATAAGATAACATGCTTGGAAGAAAAATGATTCTTCCTTCACTCATGACTTTTTTAAAAAAGATTTTATTTATTTATCTTTAGAGGGGAAGAGTTAGGGAGAGAAATATCAATGTACGGTTGCCTCTTGTGTGTCCCTTGCTGGGAACTGGCCTGCAACCCAGGCATGTGGCCTGACTGGGAATGGAACCTCGACCCTTTGGTTCGCAGGCCCACACTCAATCCACTGAGCTACACCAGCCAGGGCAACTTATGACTCTTTTAATAAACATGATGTTCCTTAAAATTCCCCCTCCCTAACCATTATGGCATACATATGAAACCAGTATAAAATAGTATTAAATGTAAACCATAATTGAAAAAGAAATCCCTCCCTATGCCTAGTAAACCTGCTCTTATATCACACGTGGCCAGAAATGGGCCCAGGAACGTCCCTAGATAAATCACTGCCATGGAAATGGAACCACTAGGATTAGCTTAAAACTCAAGTCCCAGAGATACGTTGTCACTGTCACAAAATTAGGGCTTTCCTGGTAAAAAAAGAAATGGGGAGTGGTGGTGGCTAGCCAAGCAGCATTGTGTGTTCTACTAGGTGACACTTCCTGGTTTTGCTTCCAAAGCCTTCCTGCTCTTGTTGAGATGGTGTTGAGGGACTTCAACAGCACCACTTTCAAAGAGTAAGCACCTCATCCCTATTATCTCACAAGTCTCATGAGGGATATGCTGGGGCCTCTTCAATCCTAGGCACGTGAGAGCTGCTTTGGAGGGCCCCCTCTGGTCCACTGGCTGTACTGTGTCATCTGACACCAGTCTCTTCCTCTTTGACATGTTTTATGCCCCCTGCTCAGGTGGTGGGGTGGAATTTCCACTGTACTCCAGTGCCACGGGTCGGGCTCCAGTGCCCATGAGAGCATGCAGCCCCAGTCCTGGCAAAGGATGTCAAGATGCTTCATAAATGTGTCTCAGGGGGACAAGGTTTATCCTAAATCAGGTGGTTCCCTATGTTTGTGAATTGTACATGGGATGTTCCAGTGAAATAAAATCAATTTTAGTTATATTTGCTCTTATGGCTTAAACTCAGGTGAACTTTTCTCTATCTTGAATATGTTCATGAGATGAAGACAGTAGGGCTTATGACACATAAACCCTAAAGTGTCTTTGGATTTTGTTGTAAAGGTGGTAGGAACCATCAAGTACTCAGACATAAAGCCACTCTCCTGTTGGAATTTGTTCCCTGCCACAACCCTAAGTTTTATGATGGGATTATAACTCCAGTTTATGCACAAGATTCTGAAAATTTTCAACCAGTGTGCTATAAGAATTTTTAAAACATTCAATATGTAAAATAAACAAACAAATAAGTAAATAAATATAAAACATGAAATACCTGATTATTTAGTCAGGGGCACTGATCTCTTTTCCCTTAGATCATCAAATAAAAAAAAGACAACAGCCAACACAACAATAGCCATCTAGTGTGAATGAATCAGAATTACACACATTTTTTTTTGTCAGATCAGCAAAAAGATCTCTTGTTTGATGTGTTGCAGAATTTTAGTAATAGTTTATGTGTGCTGTGAGATGAAAAAGGTTGAAAATCGCTGTTCTTGGATGATCTGATCTGTTTTTCTAATTTGCATGTCTTTCTTCTTCTACCCCAAGTGGCAGAGGCTGCTGTCATCTGGCAGCATCCTCAGGGAAGGCCCAGCGGGTCTGAGCTTGCCTTTGCAATCTGGCTTTCAGCCCTCGTCCTGCCCAGCCACAGGGAGCAAGGGTACACCTTCTCTCCTCCAATCTGGGCATCACTGGATCTAATAAAAGATTACAGCACAAGGCTGAAATCATCCAATTCTTCGTTTTCTCCTTTGTTTGTATTTTAAACCTGAAAATCCTGCCCCCACACCCAGAGAATTTCCAATGAAACTACATCCTTCTCTCTTTTCTCCAGTCTGTGTTGCACACAAGTAACTCTGCTTGCATGCTGCATAGAAGCCCATAACCTCAGTAAGAGAAGGATGAACAGAGTAACTTTGAACCCCAACAGACAAATCCAAATACCTTTTGATGGTGAGTATTTGAATTTTTAGCCTTGTCCACGCCCATGCCTGGAAGAGGGTTGACACTTGGGTGACAGCACTTCTCGAAGCTGGAACCAGCCAAGCCAGGAGCAAGTCCAGCCTGAAACAGAACTGCTTGAGGAAGTTTCTTCCTGAGGGCAGTGACTGTTCATTCTGTCTGCAGGGCTCCCTTCTGAGCCCATGGGACAGGTGGAGCAGGTATAGGGCAGGGGCAGGGCATGGGCTAACCAGTGACTCTTGGCATGGAGACCTAGGCTCACAAGCATGTACTCACCCAGGTACAGCTGAAAGGGGGAGAATTCCCTGAAATACTGGACAGGCAGGTATGGACTGAAAACCTGACGGTGCTGATTAAGATGAGCTGCTCCTAAGACTCTGCTGATTTTACCACTACTTTCAAATAACTTGAGGTGGAAATACCAAGCTACATCAGCTCATGGACCCCTGTCTGCTAACCCTGTAGAAAGTCACTCACGCTGTGTAATGCAAGGGACGCCAACTGCTTACTAGGCCCCCAAATGTCCTTCCCAAGGTCAGAGTGCCTCAGATGTTTAAATCATTTATTTGGCCTACAAAGTCAAGGAAATCCAAAATTAAAACACAAATATGTTACCCTGAAAGGCACTGTGATGCAGACGGCATGATCACCCATAATCACCCATTACAGAAAGGCTGTTTGTCTGAGTAGGCAGCCTGTCAGAGGAGGAGTCTGGAGAATGAGGGCCAATTTTGAGGGAGAGCAGTGGAACTGTCTGGAACTACCTGACACCACCTGAAAAGAGTCAGTAAGAGCAGTGCTTTATCCTGCCTGGCAAGGAGCAAGCCAAGGAGGGAATGTGGTTCATGAGAATTTCATTAAGGGCCTAGTGTTGGATCAGGCCCTTGGGAGAACAATGGCCCATGAGCTGTGTCCACACTCAACACTCGGGATGCACCTGTTATCTGGTCCAGAGTGGAGCTGGTGACAGGCTGCATTTTCTTAACAGGGACTACAAAATCACCCCTAAATATTTTATACATTTAATTGTTTA
>PVKM010043769.1:0-12436 GCA_004027735.1 Carollia perspicillata | reverse complement strand
CCCCTGTCTATTTTGTACCTGCCATTTATGCAACTTATTCCCTGTAACTTTTTCCCCATTCCTCCCTCCCCTTCCCTGCTGGTAACCCTCCAGGTGAGCTCCATTTCTGTGATTCTGTTTCTGTTCTACTTGTTCACTTACTTTGTTTTTAGGTTCAGTTGTTGATAGTTGTGAGTTTGTTGTCATTTTGCTGTTCATATTTTTTATAAGTCCCTTCTTCTTTTTCTTAGATAAGTCCCTGTAACATTTCATATAATAAGGGCTTGATGATGATGAACTCCTTTAACTTGACTTTATCTGGGGAGCACTTTATCTGCCCTTCCATTCTAAATGATAGCTTTGCTGGATAGAGTCATCTTGGATGGAGGTCCTTGCCTTTCATGACTTGGAATACTTCTTTTCAGCTCCTTCTTGCCTATAAGGTTTCTTTTGAGAAATCAGCTGATAGTCTTATGGGAACTCCTTAGTGGGTAACCATCTCCTGTTCTCTTGCTGCTTTTAAGATTCTCTCCTTCTCTTTCATCTTGGATAATGTAATTATGATGTGCCTTGGTGAGTGCTTTCTTGGGTCCAACTTCTTTGGGACTCTCTGAGCTTCCTGGACTTCCTGGAAATCTGTTTCCTTTGACAGATTGGGGAAGTTCTCCTTCATTATTTGTTCAAATAAGTTTTTAATTTCTTGCTCTTCTCTTCTCCTTCTGGCACCCCTATGATTCAGATGTTGGAACATTTAAAGTTGTCCTGGAGGTTCCTCAACCTCTCCTCATTTTTCTAAATTCTTGTTGTTTCGTTCTATTCTTGTTGAATGTTTATTTCTTCCTTCTGGTCCAAACCATTGATTTGAGTCCTGGTTTCCTTCCCTTCACTGTTGGTTCCCTGTGCATTTTCCTTTATTTTACTTTTCATAGCCTGCACTTTTTCCTCTATTTTGTGACCATATTCACCATTTCTGTGAGCATCCTGATTACCAGTGTTCTGAACTCTGCATCTGACAGATTGGCTATCTCTTCATTGCTTAGTTGTATTTTTTTCTGGAGTTTTGATCTGTTCTTTCATTTGGACCATTTTTTTTTTTTTGTCTCAGTATGCCTATTACATAGTAAGGGGCAAAGCCATAAGTATTTGCCAGGGTGGGACAACCCATGTCCCTGGGTTATGGTGCCATATGTGGGGGAGGGGTCCTAGATATGAACTGCTTGTTCGGCTCTCAGCTGGCTTTCAGTCACCTCCCTCACTACCTACAAGCAAATTGGGCCCTTCTGGTGCTGGTGTTCATTCTAGGGCCCTATAAGTCTTTCCAACAAACTCTCTTATGAGGCTGAGTTTCTCCCACCACCGCAACCCCCACAGGTTTTTTCAGACAGAGATTTTGAGGCTTTATTTCCCCATGCTGGAACCCTGGGTTTCATGGTCTGTCTCATTCCCCGATTGTTCCTCCCAGTTTATCTGCACGTAAATGTGGGACTGCCCAGTCTGCCAGCCGCCACCTTGCCGTGAGTCCTCTCCACCCAGGGTTGCCTATCTCTGCCACTCCTACCAACCTGGATGAATGTTTCTTTAACTCCTTGGTGTTGGACTTCCATACAGTTCAACTTTTTGAGAGTTCTGTTTATTTTTTGTTTTTAAATGTATTGTTGTCCTTCTTGTGGTTGTGGGAGGAGTTAAAGTGTATCTACCTATACCTCCATCTTGGTCAGAATGTATTTTCTAAACTTAATGATTAATACATTCAAAGACAGACTCAAAACAAAATGAATTTAAATTCAAATGTCTGATGCCACCTCTGAATTCCCCCCATTCGAGCATCTAGATGCTAGCAACACCACCACCTAGTGGCTACAAAGCATTTTCTCTGGAAGAAACCAGAAGAGAAAAACTTTTTTTCGTACAATTCTTTGCAAATGATCAATGCATTATTAAACAAATATTTAATTAACATATATTTAATTAAACAAATATTTAACATTTAAACAAGTATTTAATAATACCTCTTATGTGTCAGGTACTGTGGGTACCCCCACGCCACCTGCTCCGATTGAGCCAATTGGTCAGAAGCATGCTATTCCATCCCCCAAAGCCCGGAATTAGGGCAGATGGCAGGATTTCCTACTCTCTCCAGCCAATTTTCTCCCTGTCCCATTTCTTCTGTTTCAGGGACACACAGTTCAGGAACCAGCCATCCCGGCTGAGCCGGAGTCAGCCCCAGCCTCAGCCCGCCTTGCCTGAACATCCACAGGGATGTTAGCTGGGCCCTGTGCCAACCCTGGCTCAGGAGACGTGTCTGCTGAGTCACCGAGCAGACCTTCCACACACCTGCAAGAACCGCTCGGAAAACCACGCATGAGCTAGTGAGTTATGTGTCTCAAGGCCGCCCCATTGCACTCTGCTTGCACCCAGGGAAACAGAGTCACCAGCTCACTTGTGCAAAAAGATTGGCAGAAACGCTGTCCTTAAAGCCCTAAACCGGAAACGAGCCTAATGCCCAGCCTCTGCACACAAATGGTGGCAGATTCCCAGAGGAGACAACTACCTCCCAGCAAACGATGTGCAACTAAACTGAGCCAAATACGCAAGACGCATAAACGTGCCTTCAGTAAGATTCTACTTAATATAAAATTCAAGACAGGCAAAACCAATCCCTATCTTTTAGGGGTGCATACATAGATGGCGAAGCCATGGCCTAAAGCAGTGCAGGGGATTTTCGCATGAGCCATGGTGTGTGGCTCACCTGAGGGCTGAGGAAGAAAGGGGGGTCATATGAGGTCATTGGAGGTACTTCTGGGACTATGAGCTATTTCTTGATTTAGGGATATATGTTTGCTTCATAATTAACCATCCAACACGCTTATATGTTTATCATTCCTTTGTTATCTTTTACAACTAAAACAAAAAGCGAAGAACTCAAAATTCTGCCGGGTTCAAAGATCTCTCAACGAACCTTTAGGGCAGCAGAAATGCCGGTTTCATTGAACTGGGGTAGCAACCTAGTGGCGTGGTCACAGATCATAATCTGACTTGGAAATTAGAGATATAGCCCAAATCTAAGAGGGAAGGCTAAATGACCCCCTCCTTTCAGTTGTCCAGTTCCTGTTTCAGGGTGTCGCTCAGGGGGTCTCATTACTGCAGGGTTCAGGGTGTCTCGTCACCGTTAGCGACACGGGTGCAGACACGGTTGTAGGAAGCCTCAGCAGACTGGAAATGCACTCCCCAAAATTGGGGAGCACAACCTTAAAGAAGAGAAATTCGTATGTCTAGCAGCACTTTCAAGAAGAAAATAAAACTAACATCTGGGGTGCCCCTAGTGCCAGAAAAGTTGGGAGCCAGAAGTAATGGGAACTGCGGGGGAGGGGGAAGCCGGGGCTAGACATAAAGATTGAATGAAGTAAAGAAATATGACAGCTAGAAACACTCCCATCCCATTGCTGAATTCACAAAGGGTCACGTGGTTTGGAGGCCTGACAACAGGTGAGCAGGATTTAGAAGGGTGGTGCTATCCCCAAGGGCTTAAGGGATCTGTCTGTCCCCGCCATGCGGTAGTGGTGCCTGCCCACAGTAGACATGCATTTGACCTTGACGCGATGAAACTGAAAACAGGAGAGAAAAGGGCTTCCAAATTCACTGAAGAGTTACCCCGACACGAGGTGGTGCTGTATGTGGTCGAGGTGGGAAGGCGGGGCTTAGAGTGGAGGGCCCCCATATCCTTGTAGCGAAATGGACGATCTGCCTGCTGCTCACTCTCTAACAGCCAATGAGGAGGGAGCTGTGCCCTGGCTAACTGAAAGAACATGCCCTGATGTGCAATGTGGGCCTTGAACTTGGACCTGGGGACCATCAGAGCCCCTAGATTGCAGAGATGTGGCCTCTAAGGGGCCCCCTACCCCGAAGCTGGTCCCACCCCCAGGCCGTCCCCACCCAGTGTCTTCATCTCCACCTCCAAGGGCTGCCCCTGGAACCCCTCCCCCGCCTTCCTGCAGCACCTGGCTCGCATCGCCTGGCCGGGAGACCTGTCCCGCCTGTGTTTACGGCCCCTTCTCAAGTAGGCGACCTTTCCTCCCCCCGGAAGCCCCCACCAGACAGGCACGCACTGTGTGTTCTCTGCAGCTGCCTTGCCTCCCCAACTAGATGGCAAACCCTGACGTCGGGACTGGCTCAAGTGTGTCTGCCTCTCCCAGCTTCTCACCGGAGGATGTCGGGAGGGAACAGGTCTCTAACCTGTACCCAGCTCGCCCTAGCTCCTCGGGCAATGCGCGTTCCCTTTGCCTGTTCAGAACACAGTTGGCTTTCCTGTCACTCCATTACCTGGGAAAGAACTTTTGCTGGATTTGAGGTGGCAGGATGTTTCCTGCCTGGAGCACATGGGCCGAATTCCGGTGCTCAGAATAGAACATGTGGAAAACCAATTAGGTTCTGCCCTAGAAACTCGATTGACGAGCCTTCTTCCTACCAGGTCATGTGGGCCGACCTGAAGACAGAAACGGGAGAAAAAGTACTTGAAGTCGAGTCTGGAGTTTGCAGGAGATGTGCTCCTTCGTGACCACAGAGGGGAAGCATAGCCAGGACCTTGCTTGTCTAAGTAGTGTCAGAGCCTTATTGTGGGGTGGGGTGGGGCGGCGCGGCAGGGGGAGGCTTTTCTACCCTGAGTGCTTTCAAATCTTGAGAGCCATGGAGGCCGATGAAACACACTGACTCATTCGTTCCCGCAACTCTAGAAGCCTCAAATTGTGTCTAAAGCAAAGGCAGCCCGCTGGGCAGAGGCCATTGTGCTGGTGGCTAGGAAGTCAGTGCTGTCCCTGAGGGGAACCCACTAGACTCTAGCCAACTTGCATGAGCAAGGAAGCTTCTCATTTGCAGAAACACCAGGCATCCCTCCTGGTGCACCGCTGACCGCCCCCCCCCACCCCATGTTACCAGTGGGTGGTCCGTCAGAGCCCAGGTAGTCTCCCCCATTGGCCGGGATGGCAGCGGGAGGAGGTTCTTAAACAGTGAGCATGCAGCGAGCTAGAAATATCAGTGGATGGGGCCTGTGGAAAGCTATTGAGATAACTGGATATGGGAAAGCCCAGCCTGCTCCTGTTTCCAGGTTGGGAGCGGGATCAGGGGAAGGCAGGCGTGAGCACCCTACAAGTGAAAATGGCAGAGGAGTGGGGGCAGGTAGACCAACAGAGGCCGATCTGTCTAGCCTGGGGAAAGAAGGGGTCACTCGGCCGGTGGACTCCCCCGCAGCGTGCTTGCAAAGGAACGCTTGGGAAGTTGATTGGTCATTTCGAGGAAGCACCTGGCAATCCCACGCCCAAACTAACATAATCCCAGGGGAACAAAGAAAGACTCACACTTCCTCATGGCTCTCGGGCATGTGATCTGCACTAGCACCGTGCACTGACCTGTTCTGGCCTATTCTCCTCTCCCCATGAGTCACGTAGCCTTAGCAGCCATGTGGCCCATAGACTCTATGAAGGAGTCTCTCTGTCTCTCTCTGTCTCTCTGTCTCTCTCTCTCTCTTGCTCATGGCTCGCTGGCTTGTGACTTGCACTAGCACAGTGCAACACCTGTTCCCTCCATGGGCCACGTGGCCTCAGCAGTCACGTGGCCCATGGCCCCAAGAGGAAGCCTCTCGCTTGCTCTCTTGCCCACCTGGTGATGCACTTGCTGGTAAGTTCAAGTGCACAAGCTGGCAGGTGGGTGATGATCCCACAGGACTGAACTCCCAAAGCCGCCTCATCACCTTCTCTCGGCCCAGCCCCACCCAGGCCTAAGATCTTGATTCTCCGTCTGGCTGTTATGTGAGGTACTTGCCTGGGCCTCATTCATCCCTCTACGGATGTGGATAATGTATGATAACGTATGATAACATACGTTATCATACATATATTTTCTTTTTCCTGCTATTTATACAATCCCACAGCCCTGAGCAAAAAATGATGGTGGCGGCGATGATGATGATGAAGAAGAAGGACAACAGCAGCCTCAGCTGGACAGGAAGCAGCACCCAGGGCACTACCTCAGAGGCTTGGGAGCCCTTGCATTTCACCGGGCCGGTTGCAGACTGGAGTGTGGGTTACTGAATAGCCCAGCGCTTCCTGCCCTCCATCGCCGGACGGCACAAACGTCAGACTCCTCCATTCCCCAGCCTCCCTGCCGAGCTGGCGCTGGAGCACTGTGAGTGGGCACCTGGGAAAGCAGCCACGGTGCAGCGTCCTCGGAGGAGGGGACCAGGCCTAAAAGGGCAGACCATAGGCGAGGAAGAGCAGGCAGCAGGGCTGTGCCCAGAGTCAGGCATCCGAGACTTCGGCCTCCCTTGCTTGTTACCTTTTTGCTGCTGCAGCCTGCACCCCATCCCTGCCTAGGTCCCTCTGCCATTCAGCCTCACCCCTTCCTGTGATCACCCCAGTTCCTCCCCCTTCACTCCCTGCTTGCGCTGGCCTGACCACCCTCCCCTCTCTCCCCGCCCCAGCCCTCCTTGGCCTTCTAAAGTCAAGTCTGAACCTTGACCTTCTGAAGCCGGGACCCAAATTGCAGAGCCCAGTAGAAAATAAAAATGCAGGCCCCCTTGTTCGGAAGTTAGGAACTTGAAGGCCGTGGTAATAGAGAATTAAACCGGGGGCCCTGCTGAATGTGGGACTCACAGCTCTCTGGGCTGCCCTTGCCCTGTGCTGTGGGGCCTGTGACCCCAGAGAAAGACTCTTCCCCATTCGATCACCCGAGACCCCAGCTGTGTGGCCATCTTCATTAACAGCGGCCCCGCCGAAGGACCGCATCAAACTAAAAGCCTGCGCGGCAGAAGAAACGACGCAACAAAAAGGCAGCTTACAGAATGGGAGAAAATATTTGCAAGCCATATATCCGATGAGGGGCTCATTATCAAAAGCATGTAAAGAACTCATACAACTCCATAACCAAAAAAAAATCTAATTCAAAAACGGGCAGAGGAACTGAACAGACATTTTCCCAGTGGAGATGTGGCCAACAGGTACCTGCAAAGGAGCTCGACATCACTGACCACCACGGTGAGGAAGCCACAGTGAGGTCGTGTTTCACGCCTGTCAGTGTGTCTAGGATCAAACAGACAAGAGGGAAGTGTCGACGAAGATGTGGAGAAAAGGGGGCCGCTGTATACGCGAATGTGAATTAATGTAGCCACTCTGGAAGCAGCGGGGGGGGGGTCCTCCAAACACACTGAAACTGGAACTACTTTACGGCCCAGCAATCTCCCTGCTGAGTATGTTTCCAAAGAGAATGAAAACACGAGCTCAAGGAGACGTCTGCGCTTGTGTGTTTAGCCTTCTCCATCTCTCTGGATTCTGTGGGCAGCCTCCTCCTCACCCACCTTCACAGGCAGGGATCGGTAAGTATCTCTGAATCTCAGAATGAAAACATCCTATCAAAGGTGATAGCTTGTGCCCTTGTCCCATTGTGGTACACCCAGTACTGGGTCTATCACTTTCCCAGGGTTGTGGCTGGGAGGGACGCCTCCACCCGTGTCCCTGCTTGTTCCGTCTACTCTCAGGGCCCTGCTTGTTCCGTCTACTCTCAGGGCTCAGCTCTGGCCGCAGACCTCTAGGTCGCTTGAGTTGGGGACACCCTCCTCAAACCTTGCCACCCCCTCGGTTGTTCTGGTCCCTGAGATTTTCTCCCCTTTTCTTTTTCATAGTTCTCACCACGGGCGGTACTCAATCGACCTGCCCAAGGACTCCCCACTGGGTTGTCTCCTTGAGAACTTGAAGGCTCTGGGACTGACCAACCTCACACTCACGTGCTTGATTTTCTGTTGCAGCACGGCCTGGCCTCAACACAGACTGGGTGACCAGGAGGTCTGGTCCATGGACGGATCTCTTAGCTATAATACTATCCTCCAGCTCGACCTTCACTGTCGATCCCGTCCTTAGCTCTAGTTATTGAGAGAAGACAAGATTTTAACCTTCTACTGGAATTCTAGGCTTCTTTCTCCACACTGGGCCTTTTCATTCAAATTTGCCTCATTCTACCACCCTTAAGGCCATGCTCTTTGCATCAATATTAAATAATCGACATTTAATCAATATTAAAAGGCCATGCTCTTTTAATCAGTAGCAGGAGTCACGCTATTCCTGACTGCCTAAAACAAGCCCTGCATTCAGGTCCCGTCTAGAATTAGCTTTGGTTCCACTGTGCCCACGTTACGTAAAAAACGAGGGCACGAAGGGGGAGAAAAATCTCAGAATAGAAAAATCTATTCTGAAAACAAAGCACAAGTCCCCACACTGCGCCAGGCCCTGTACTGGCCTCTGTATGTTTGAAGAAATTAAAATACATTTCCTCTCTTCAAGGAAGAGGTGGAAGAGACAGATGCGCGAACAGCTAATGAGCGTCATCAAAAGTCAACAAATAACCAGTGCTGGTGAGGACTGAGGCGAAAAGGGCCTCGTGCACTGTTGGTGGGATGACAAATTGGTGCAGCCCCTGTGGAAATTGCTATGGAGATTCCCCAAAACATTAAAAATAGAGCTGCCACACAACCCGACCATTGCACTTCTGGGTGTTTATCTGAAGAAAGCAGAAACACTAATTCCAAGAGATCTATGTTCTCCTGTGTTCGTTGCAGCATTATTTACAATAGCCAAGATACGGAAGCTCCCTAAGGGTCCATTGGTAGGGAATGGATGAAGAAGTGGTGCAGCCCTGACCGCTGTGGCTCTGGGCTGCACCCGCGTTGGGTGTCATCCTGCAAACCGTAAGGTCGCTGGTTTGATTCCCAGTCAGAGCACATCCCTGGGTCGAGGACCAGGTCCCCAGTTGGGGGGGGCACAGGAGAGGCGGCTGATTGATGTTTCTCTCCCTTTCTTTCTCCCTCCTTTCCCCCTCTCTAAAAATAAATAAATAAAATCTTTTTAAAGAAAAGAAGAGGCGCATATATACAAAGGAACATTACTCAGCCATAAAATGAATGAAACTCGTCAGTGGGGCGGCAGGTGCGGGGCACTGCTGGCATCCAGCAGGTAGAGGCCGTGGATGCTGCGGCAACTGTGTGTACTGAGCGGGCGGTCCCACCCCAAAGAGTTATCAGGCTGGAAACGTCCATAGGGCCAGGACCCCTGGGGACCAGAGGCCCTGCATTTGGAAAAACGGTGGGGGTTTCTCTTTGTAAACCAGCCTGTCCTCACCAGAGGTGAAGCCTACGATCCTGACTTCTTTAGCCCGGAGAGTTAATCGAGGGGCTTCTCTGGCCCGTCCCCAGGCCCCGTGGGAGTCCTCCTGTGCTTCCATGAAAACAGTCCCACTTTCCAGAGCACTCCCATGATCTCTGATGTGTGGTGACTTCCTGAAAGCGCAATATCGAAGTTTAGCAGCAGGGAAGCTGTGAGCTGTGATCTCTGGACAGGAAGTCCAGACACCAGATCCATCTCCGCATGTGACGCTGCCCCTCCCCCAGACTGGGTGTCCTGCCCGTGGCATTCCACATGTTCACCCCCAAGGCTTCCGGTTCTGCTCCTTTAAGAAGGGCAGACAGCCCAGAAGTTAAAGGGCACAATCTTTGCCCAAGTGCTCTCTGTAACAGTCACCAATCATTAACCCCACAAAGAGAGACATCACACCTCCTGCAACCAAGCTCAGCTTCAATAGCCAGGGAGCAGCACACAGACCCGAGCTTGGAGAGCTGGTGGCAGGCTAACAGGCCCGAATTCTAGAAACCACTAGTCAGGGCCCTCCCCGACCCCATGTCGAGAACAACCTCAGAATGCACCCTTTTTTTGGAGGTTGGGTCATTGCAGATATAACTAGTTAAGATGAATTTATACCCGAGTAGAATGGGCCCTGATCCAACTAACGTCATGAAGATAAGGGGACAGAAGCACAGACACACAGGGGAGACGGCGGTGTGACAATAGGGGAGAGGCCGGAGTGGCGCATTTACAAGCAGGGGAACCCCCGGGTGCCCAGGATTGCCGGCAACATCAGCAGCCAACAGGGGCCAAGAGGGAGCACCCCCACACCGGAGCCTTTAGAGGGGGCACAGCCCTGGGGACACCTTAATTCCCGACTTCCAGCCTCCAGAAGTGTGAGAGAATCCGTGTCTGCAATTTGAGGCTCCGCCCCCCACCCCACCCCCACCCTCCCACCCCCTGTTGGGGGTCTCTGTTAGGGCAGCCTTGGGAGTCCAGCACAGAGAGACAGAGCCCCCGCCTTGCAGGGCTGCCTCTCCGGGTTCCTGCAGCTCATGGCACCTGTATTACTGCAACTGATCAGTGTTTCTCTTCTCCCACTGACGGTGCCCCTACCCGCTTCCTCTCTCTCTAAAACCAGTTCTCTAAAACCAGTTCTCTCTAAAAACGTTCTTGAGAGGGGACTTAAAAGAAAAAGATTTACTCCTATGTTTTCTTCTAAGAGTTTATCGTTTTGGGCTCTTACATTTAGGTCTTTGATCTACTTTGGGTTAATTCTTGTGCTGGTGTGAGCAAAGGGTCAAACTTCATTCTTGGCATGTGGCCCCCTTTTCTTTCCATCTTTACGAGTATCCTCTCCCAATCTGTCCTCACTCCGTCAAGTTGGTGACGGGGTCCTCGGTGGGACAGAAACAGACGGCACTTCTCCATGTCACGTTGTTCCTAGAAGCCTCTTGGAATCCAAACCTCCTCAAGCCTCCGTGGGGTGGTGATCCCATGGCTGAGGGTGACAGACACAAGTGGAGTCCTTCGTGCATTTAAAGTCAACCGCCTTCCTCAGAGACCCCAACAGGCGTCTGGGATTGCCACCAAGGATCCAGCTGACTAACTCATTTGTCCCCCCTTCACCCAGCCGCCGATAAACACCAACACCACTCGCAGGGCAAGGAGCTAGAGGTTAATGATGAAAAGTGCAAAAGTCAAATAATAACAAAAGAATAAACTCTCGGGATTAAGGAGATTAATGCGATGAGGACTCCCTGGTTCTTTCTTCTAAACCACCGCTAATCCTGATTTAATTATCTCCCTCCCTCGCCCAAACTCTGGCTTTTGTCATCAGACTAAACCTATTAGTTCCAACTCCGCCCCTGGCTCAGGTGCCTCCCCGCACAGGTGCCTTCCCCACGCCCAGGCCTCCTGGCCCTTCTCCTCCGCCCCGAGCACAGACGTCCTGAGGACTTTCTCTCCAGCCACCTCTCCTTTCCAAATTCTGCCAGAGCCACAGAGACACTAAGAAGACTTCCCCTAGAGTCCTGGCTCAGTGGCTTCGTACTCCTCAGTGGGGGCTCTGGCTCCCCATTCCCCACATGGGTCACACACCCTGCTTGTCACCGGGCTGATCGGTGACAGAGTCGGGGTGAGAACGGTCTAGAGCGGGTACCCGTAAACTTTGGCCTGCAGGTCAGACCCAGCGCGCCACCTGTGTATATACAGCCCAGGAGCTAAGAATGGTTTTTGTGTTTTAAAATAGAGAAGAAAAAAACCAAAAGGAGGATGAAGTTTTGTGATGCATGAAAATTATATGAAGTTCACACTTCCACGTCTACAGATGAGGTTTCATTGGCACATGGCCACGACCCACTCAAAAACCAAAACCAAATAAACCAATCCCCTGCTTTTGATGTGGGTGTCCACCTCTACCAGCCTCTGCCTTTGTCCGTGCGTGTCCATGTTAGCTGGGACTGCCGGCTAGTAACTTTCCCCTTGTCCTTATCTCCGGCCTCTGAAACTCAATATTTATTTTAACAGATTAGGGCATCCCAATGTTTGTGGAGTGACAGAAACACACCTAGGACACGTGTGTCGTTAGGGCAAACAGACCAGCACCCTCCTGCTGAAGGGGGGAGGATGGGGGCATTTTCCAACTTGGGTTCATGTGGGGGCCACAGAAGCCAGTGCCCCTGGCCACAGTGGAGGCCTCCGAGCCCCCTGAGCCCCACGTGGGTCCCCACCTTGCTTGGCCCAGCCCTCACCCTGCCCCTCCCTCCAGGGCGGGGTCCCAGAGAGCCATAAAACTCAGGAAGAGACCAAGGCAGAGACTGACAGCAGAGGCGAGGTGAGCGGAGCAAGCGGACCACACAGGTATATTCTGAATGGGACGCTGGGAGAGTCGAGATGACTGGGGGCATGGGGAGAAGGGTCTGGAATAAGGGGCCAGGAGAAAGGAATCCAGGAGTCAGAGGGCCCAGAGAGCGCCAGCAACCGCTCAGGGGCAGAGTGGAAAAGGCAGAGAGAGGAGGTGGATGCGCGGCCTGGCCGCTAAGGTCCCTCCCCCCGCTCCGGTCCCCACCCCACCCCACCCCCCGTGGCTGCAGTGCCATAGTCCGCGCCCCAGCTGCCCGCTTGGACCCTGAACAGCGCTCTGTCCCAGGAAAGATAAGCTTAAAGGAATAGGCAGGTCCTCTCCCTCCTCTCCAGAGCGGGACAGTCGGGGAGAAGCGTGGAGGAACTTGCGTGGGCGCTCCTGACTGAGAGGAGCCCCGTCTGAAAAGGCGGCAGACTGTGGGCGCCCCGCCCTG
>PVKM010043768.1:0-12435 GCA_004027735.1 Carollia perspicillata | reverse complement strand
CCCAGGGAAGAACCCTGATTGGTTCACCTTGGGTCACATGACCATCTCTGGGCTAATCACTATTCTGATTGGCAGCCCCACTGGGTAAGCCCATGAGGGGGCATCGCAGAGGGTGCTTTTACTGCTGGAAGAGGAGGCATGGGGTTAAAGGCCACAAACCACCCCAAACTTAGCCTCTCTCATGATTCTGTGGGGTAACGGGGTTCAGTCAGGTAGTTCTGCTGGAGGTGACGTTGTCTGGATCTGTAGTCCTCTGGGGACTTGACCAGGCAGCTGTGTCCAAGGCAATGGGTGCATGTGTGCCTGTGGCTGGGGCCCTCTCTCAGGTCCTCCCTGTCTCCGTGCCTCTGTCCCTGTCATCCCTCCATCAGGGTGGCTGGACTTCTCATGGGGCAACTCAGAGCTCCCAAAAGCATGAGAGCTCAGAACTGGCATAGTATCACTTGAGTCATATCTCAGAGTCAAAGTAGTTTCAAGACCAACTCTGAGCCAAAAGAATGGGAATGAATAGCACTTCCCAATGAGGGGAGGTGACCAGGAATCTCCACGGGGAGGGCGGGGCAACCTGACGTCCTCGCATCTGTGAGTTAGTTTTGGCAGCACTCACAGAGGCCCTGCTCAGTGCCGGGCTTGTGCCAGGGCTCCTTCCTCAAGGAAGCCACCCCCTAAGCCTCCCTGGGGCTGGCCTGCCATGGGGCTGTGTGTTTGTTGTCATGGAGACCAGGCCATTCTGGAGGCCTGAGTTCCTTCTCCATGAGGTAGTCAAACAAAACATAGGAAAAGAAGAGAGGGCCTTCCCCTGGGCGAGAGGTGCTTGGAGACCCTGAGGGCTGCCAAAGGTCAGGGTTCTCCTCTTCCTGATCAAGGAAGAAAGGTCTGGACCCAAACTAGCATGTGTTTGAGTCCAGGGCCCCCCGAAACCAGTCATGTGGCATTGGATGGGTCACTGCAGTCCTCTGCACCTCGGTTTTCTCATCTCTGAAGTGGAGTTAACACTCCACCTCATGAGGCTCTCAGGAGACAATGGACTATCATGTACCAAGAGCCCAGTCCAGGGCCTGGCACGCAGTAAATGCTAGAATGTGAGGACCATTGGAAGGAAGGATCACTGCCACTCCTCCTGTGCATACCTGTCCCACAGTCTGTGACAGGCCATCGAGGACACCCTGCCCTGAGGTTTCATCTGTTTCTTTAGCTTCTTTGTAGCCAGTTGCCCAAAGCTCTCCTCCCCCATCGGTCCTCAGCAGCACCAGGCAGAGCTGGTCCCAGAGTCCTTCCCTGGTCTAACCAGCCCATGGAGAAAGCTGGCCTCTCTGATCCCCTTCATTCCTGCTGTGAGGTCAGGCCAGCTGGGCAGGGGTGAACTCGACATACTTACTTCACTTCACACACATTAAGTTTGAGCCTCTTAAGCCTCACATCCCGTGAAACATGCAAATGGATGCAAATGGGTTCCTGATTTATGCAAAACAGCATGAAAATGCATGTCCCTGCATTTGCTGAAGAAAAAGGCCTGGTCACCTAATTCAGCAGAAATAACAGGGCGAAAAAATTGGGTCTGTCCATCAGAATTAGGTTCAGGCTGACAAGGGCTCAGACCTTCTGGAATGGAGCTGGGGACCCCCAGCTTCCACGGGCCACAGCCCTCCAGTCCCTGGAACCAGGAGCCCACAGCCCTGGGTCGCCAACAGAGTCCGGCTTCACGGCGGATCTCCCTTCCCTCCAGGTGGGGCCCTGGAAGAGGGCACTCCCCAGCCTCCCCCCTAGAGCCACGTGCTCACTGCCAGGCAGGCCCCTTGTTAATGCCATCGCCACTAAAAAGCACTAACGCTGAGTGAGCAGGCCCCGTGCTGAGCACTTTACACGCATGGGCTCCTTTTTAACCCCGACTGCAGCGTCTTACATGGAAACTGAGGCAGGCGAGGGGAAGAGCCCCCGTCTGTGGGAGCCCCAAGCCGATGTTCTCTTCCCTACACGTGGGGCCTTTGTGAGCCTCCTCTTTCCAATCCTGGGTTGCCCATGAGGCTGGAGGCTCTGCTCCGGGAAGCCAGAGACAGTGTCTGCTCATTTGCTGCCCTGGCCCCAGAGCCCCACCCTGAACCTGGCACACAGCAACTAGCTGCAGACACTTGCTAAATGAATGAATGAATAATGAATGAAGGAAACAATGAATGAATGAGTAATGAATGAATGAACGAATGAATGAAACCTACTCGGGAATATCACTTGCTCAACCATGAGTCTGTTTTCTGCAAACTTACACCATCTACTTTCTGGGCCCAACCAGCGGCCCACGATGGATGTCTCTCTGTCACTATGGTGTTTATTGCACTTTGCCCTTATTTCCCCAAATGCTTGGTGAGTGATGCCGCCATCTGTGGGTCCTAAGCCAGCAGAACTGTTGGAGGTTCCTGCACAAACTGCTGGGTTCTCCCAGCTGGCCGAAGCAGAGCTATGCCTCTCTGAAGAAGGGGCTAGGGGCTCCGAGGCATGCCTGGGCGTTTAACACTCTACCGGGAGCATCTCGAGTACAGGCACCAGGCAGGGATCCTGCGTGAGATGATAATCAAGTTAATGAGGGCTCACTGCAGGCCAGGAGCTGCTCTGAGTATTTAACGTAAATGAACTCATCTCATCCTCGAAACATCCTAGGTGGTCATTGCTGCTAATATCCCCAAGTTGTAGAAGAGGAGACCAATGGTAAGGGTTTGCAAACATCCTGTGGTTTGTCTTGGCGTTCGGGTACCTTCCCTCACACAGAGTCCTTGGGTGGCAGAGTGGAGGGGGCGGGGCCAGGAAACGGGCCAAGGATGGGGCAGCAGGATTATGACCCACAGCCCTGGGGTCTTCTTCTGTGCTGTGTGACACTGGGCAAGTGACTTCACCTCCCTGAGCCCCAGTTTCCTCATCTGTAAGGTAGGGACAATAACAGAACCCCCTCTGGGGCGGTTGTGACAATTCATTGCAGTCAGGGGCATAAGGCACTACACACAGTCCCTGGACCCAACAAGACCTCAGCACGTCGGGACTAGTACTAGGTAGGCAAGACTTGGGTTCGCAGAGGTGCGAGCACCTGCGCATCACCTTCACGCCGGCCAGCGCCAAACCCCGCACCCGCGTCTCCTGACTCAAGGCCCAGGCGCCCTCTCCACCCCACAGCCCGGCCCGTCGGCCCATCTGTGGGGCAGGCGGGCTTCCAGAGCTAGCGCGTGGGACACCTGTAAGAACCTGCTCCCTGCAGAGAGGGAGCCAGCCGCCTGCCTCAAGGAGGGAGTTCATCCAACCGGCCTTCTCACCAGGAAACGTTTGTGGTTTCTGTTGATAGGAAAAGATGACAAGAAATAGCTCAGGTAATTATATTAATTTTCCTCAATTTACACATTCTTGCTATTTGACGGTTCCCAGGAAAGTGCAAATGAGGAGCTTAGGTGGTTCAGCGGTGCTGTAATTAGGTCCGCATTGTTAAAAAGTTTCTGTTGTGTGTCTTATTATTAAGTCTCATCACAGCTGAGGGTCCCATCTCCCTGTAAGACTGGGTGCACCTGGAGGCCAAGGACGTATCTTCTGCTGTAGCCCGGAGGTCTCCACCATCTGGCTGGAGACTCCCCCACCAGACTGCGGTCTTCTCCAGGCAGAAATGTGTCTTCCCCACCAAACTGGAAAGTCCCTTAGAGTTAAGCCAGGTCTCCCCCATCAGATTTGGGTCCTTAGCGACAGACGCATGTCTCCCCCTCAGACTAGCGGCTTCCGCAGCCAACTAGGCAAGAGGGGCTATGAGTCCTCCATCGGACTGGGAGCTTCCTGAGATGAACAAGGACCTCGCCCCCCAGCCCCCTGGACTGGGAATGTTCCAGGTTGGTGGCTCTGCCTCCCTATCAAACTTCTGGCATCGGTGTTGTTAACATACACCCCTGTGTTCAGCAGCTGAAGCTCATCCGTAGCAACTGTGCGAGGTGTCATGGTCCCTGTTTTAGAGATGAGGAAACCGAGGCTGGGAGCCACACAGCGGGTGTTCAGCAGAGCGGGACCTGCACACGGGCCTGCCGGGTCCTAGACTTGCTCGTTGTCCCAAGAGGCCTCTACTCACTAGTCCTTGTTCTAGGAAAAGTCTTGACTGACAGTTGATGAATGGGATAAAGGCACCCCCCTGGGAGCCACACCCAGACAGGGAGCATTTGGTAATGAACCTGAGCACAGAGCTCTTTGTCCCTCTTGTACTTGGGTAGAACACTCCTCTCCCATGAGAGGTGGCAGGACAGAAGTGAGTCTCCCTTTGATATAAAATGGGAGACTGAGGCCCAGAGCAGATGGGCTCCACTGGAACGGAACATCGCTGGTCAGTGCCCAAGGCCATGGTTCCTCCATACACGACTCCCTGCCCCCGCCGGGAACCCACACGGGACAACTTGCCTTCTGGCAATAAAGCCAACCACCACTCACTCCACCTCTGCATAAGCCGCCCCCTCCGAGATACTCTCGCCCTTCCTCTGTACGCCCTCCCCCTCCGCCAAGCCCACACCTGTGCCTGCCCTACCTACCCTCTAACCAAGTACTTCCTGGGGGCAGGAAGTACTGCCTCCACTGACTTACTCACTCTGAAGCCCCAGCGACGAACACAGCACCTGAGTCAAGCAGAAGTTCAAGGGGTTTTCAAAAGATGCGAATGAGCAACTACCAGTGGGTGCGATCCCACCAGGCGGTTAGGACCCAGCTGAAATGTCCTCTCCACGGTGGCTCTTCTCACTGGGTTCCCTCCAGAGTGTCTTTGAACTTCGAAGCTGGGCCCAGTTAAGAGGTTTGCCCCCCATCTCCACAGAGCCCTGCTTTCCTTCTCCCTGTACCCCCGTGCTGCTGCCATTGGTGAGTGTGCAAGGGAGAACAGACGGATAGGTGGGTGGACAGACACACAGACAGATGACAGAGAGGTAGATGAGTGGGAAGGTGGAGAAAACACTTCCCTTTTGGATGGTGGGTTTGGGTTTTGGTTGTTTCCTTTTTAATTTCCATGCACGCAGCTCTAGAGATATAAGGATGGAGACAGACAAGGGAAGCCAGGGCCCTGGGCAGCCGCGCCTGCCAATCCCCACCACGGCCTGTGCTCTGCTCCCACCGCCCAGAACTCACTGGCTCCTCCCTCAGACCCGGGGACCTCAGCCCCCTCCCAGCTCGCTCTGCGGCCCCCAGCAACAGCCCCAGGCCCCACCGTCCACACGGGGAAGCCCTCAGCCTCCTGCTCCCCCAGGTTGGCAAAGCCAAGTCCTCCTGCCTTCTTATCACTCCAGAGCTGGGGGGCCAGCCTTTTTTTTTTTCAAAAAATATTGAGAAAAGCAGCTCCCAAGAGCCCCTTGTTGAGCAGAAGGGAACTTTCTGGGATGATGGAAATAGTCACCTCCATGTTGTCCAACACGGTGGCCCTCACCTTGTGGGGCTCTTCGAGCCGCCCTGGGAATGCAGCTCATGGGACTGGGAAACTGAATTGGTCATTTAATTTAGTTTTAGTTCATTAATTTAAAAAAGTAAACAGTCACTTGTGACCAATGACGACGATATCACACAGCACAGTGCTGGGGCCCGTTCTTGTCGCAGGGCCCTCCCTCCTGGTGCCTGGCCTCGGTCCTGCCTGCTGAGGGCGGTGTCACTCCTGCCTCAGAGCACCCCCCTTCCCCCCCACCGGTGACAGCAGCGCTCCCTGTCCTACCCATCACACCGCACCAAGAAAAAGCCCTCCAACCAAGAGCTGCGTTATCCTCGCCCTTTATTCCAGCATCTCCCACGGCTCCAATATGTACAGACTTTATTTATACACAGATAATATACACCATATATACGTATTTATATATATTCACACACCAGCCCACACGCTTTCCTCCAGGAGGGGCGTGTGGCCGCCTCTGAGCCCCGCTCGGCCCAGGCAAGAGGCGCGGGGCTTGCCAGGCAGTTGTGAGGTTTTGTGTTTTGTTTTTTAAAAGGCCATTTCCTCCAGGGGAGTCTTTTCTCTCCACAAACCTAGACCCCTTCCCCGAACACTCTAAATTTTTTTTTCCTAAAAAAGAAGAGGTTTTTCTCTGCTCCGCCAAGACAGCTACTAGAGACCCAGGGCTGTATGGCCTCATGGCCCCGTGCAGGTCCCTGGAAGGCGATTCCATCCGCACTCCCCGGGGGACCCTGGACGGCTGAAGGGCCCTGGCAGGCCGATGGCCCAAGAGCCCAACAGCCTGGCGTGGCTGCAGTTGTGCCCCTGGGTGGGGGCTATAGTGTCAAGGGCACCTGCCAGATGAGGAGGGTGCTGTCCGTCTCCCCACACGGGGCCGGCCTCCCGCCAACACCCGAAGCGCTGCCGAAGTTCCGGTAGCCCTGACCACCTGAGATGATGGCCACGGAGCAGATTTCCTTGCGGTGGGCATCACGGGCGCAGGGCCGGCTGCGCACCCAGACGTCGGGGTCATCGGCCATCTCGTAGATGGAGCCGTCCTCCTCACTGTGCTCCAGGGCTGAGCTGTCGGCGGGCACGGGCTCCCGCACAGAGAGCAGCGCGCCCGGGAGGTGGGCCGTGGAGCGCAGGCGGTACTGCAGAAGAATGCCCTTCTTGCGGGTCAGCTCTCGGCCCATGTGGCTGGGGGGTGCGGGTGCTGGCTCAGAGGCCTGCCCATCTGGCCTGTCCTCCTCGGCCCTCGGGCCCTCGGCCTCTTCCTGGTCACTCCTCAGGATGTCGAGGGCCAAGATGCTGGTAGCCACAGCCAGGAAGGTCACAGGCCCACAGTGACCATTGAGGGAGACCATGCCTTTCCCTGCAGAAATGGGGAAAAGAGAAGGGGCCCAAAGGTCCAGAGCTTTATGTGAGGCACACACACATCTCTGGGAGAACTTTCTGGTTGTGGGTTTGTTTGTTTTTGGTAACTGCAATCTACGTTGGAACCTTGCCAGAGAGCCACGGGTCTGGGGTCGGGCTCTCCCATGTTCCAGGGCCTCTGCCTTTGCAGCAGGAGGGCAGGAATGACCTCATAGACCACTCCGGGGAAGCTCAGGGTGAAAGCACCTGCAGCTCCCTGCCTTTCCCAAGCCATTGCCTCCACCTAGAGTCCCTTTGCCACCCACGTGAATCGGTGACTCATCCTTGGAAGCCCAGCTCCAGCCCCTCCAGAGCACGTCCTTCTGGAATTGACCCCTGGAGAGCCGACCGCTCCTGCCTCTGAGCCGCAGTCCCCAGGCCACCCACCTTAGCACCTGCCACCCTGGACCACAGCTGCCCTCAGCAGACTGCCACACTTTGGGGGCAGGGGCTCTGCCTGGCACATCCCTGTAACCCCAGGACCCGGCCTGGGAAGGACAACACGACCTGTCTGATAAAAGGAAATCTCAGAATGGAGAAAGGGAGACTTCTTTAGCAGAGAGCTCAAGATCTGGCCGGCGCTGGCCTACTGTCAGGGCGCCTCCCCCAACTCACCCCTGCTCTCCGGCCACTTTATCGTCACTCCCTGAGAAGAGGCAGAGAGAGGCCCAGGGCCCTGGGGTCCTCCCGATCCTGCCCTCACTCGCCTGGGCCCCAGTGCCACAGGTCAGAGCAGACCCACCCCCAATCCGTGCACACACACACGTTTGCACACGGCCCCCACCCCAAGGGCCTTCAGGTATTTCTGTCTTTGGAGCCTGGACATTCTGAAGCTGCTGTGGGGGGACGGGAGCAGAAGGGGCCTGGCAGAGCCTCGGCCACCAACCAGGGCCACCAACCAGTCGGGTATCTCAGCCTTTCCTCAACTCATCCAGCCAATATTCATTGCTGTGCCCATTGGCCAGCCTGGGAAATGGAGACTCAGAAAGAAGGTGGGAGACTGTGGGAAATACCCCTGACACACCTGGGCCTGATTCACCATCCCACCTCCCCCGACCCCCAGCCCCACCATCTGCAGCTGACTCCCAGAGCCTCACCTGTGATCTTCGGGATGCCTTCCAGCCGAGGCACAGGCAGCAGGACGATGACACCCTGGTCGGTGCCCACCCAGAGCAGACCCTGGCAGATCAGGAGGCTGGTGACGCACAGGTGCTTCTGGCCTGCGGAGGGAGGCCAGTGTGAGCGGTACACCCTCCCGGGGACAGCAGTGGGTTCCAGGCCACCTCAGACTGAAGAAATGGTACAGCCCAGGCTCCGCCCATGAGACAAGCGAGAAGCTGGATGGGGTATGATGCAGACCCAGGGCTTGGGAGGCTGACCGGGCTGGGGCCCAGCCCCTGGGTCCCCGAGCTAGCGCTCCCCTCGCCCAGCCCCGGTTTCCTCCCATGTAACTTGGGGCTGCTGCAAGGATTCAGTGGGGCAATGCCATAGGGCACAGTGCTGGCCCCTGTCTGTTCCCACACATAGGGGCTGGGACCTCTGGTACAAAGGGCAGACCCTGGGCAGCCCACACCAGGGTCACAACCAGACGCCTGGACAGTAGGCCAGGGAGGCCTGGGAAGGTGGCGGTTTGAGGGCGGGGAGGATGTTGGTACAGACGGGATGCATGGAGAGGGGCCGGGGTAGATCCAAAAAGCAGGGAAAATTGGCAAACTGTAACAGCCCCTGAATTTCCAGCCGGGGCTTGACATTTTGCCCAGATGGGCCCTTCCTCCAGGGAGGGCTTAGCGTGCCCTGAAGTCCCCAGGCCCGAGAGTGAAATGGACAACTCCGTGCCAGGAACGAGCACGTTTTTGATGTCGGCCCACATTAGTCTTGTCGGCCATGCCCTGGGTGCTGTCTCTCCGTTGCAGCAAAACGCGATGGCAGGGAGGGCCGCACTGCTCTTCACAGGGAGGAAGAACAGCGTGGGCTACCCGGCAGTGGCTGGAGCAGGGCTCTGGGCCCCGACGCCGCGTTCAGACCCAGCTCTACCACTTCCTGGCTACACGACCCAGGGCCAGTCCCCAAACCTCCTCCTGTGCCACGGTTTCCTCGCTTGCCAGAGGGGACAACAAGGACATTCACGGCCTTGCCCTGAGGATGAAACGAGTCGATGAGTGTCAGTCACTTAAGCCAGTGCCGGGCACAGGGTGTGCGCAGGCGGGTGCTGTCTGCCTTTGTGGTTGCCGCTCCATTGCTCACAATTCCGGTCAGTGAGAGTGGGCACAGAGGAGGGGCCGGGAGCAGATGCCTGCCTTTGCAGAGGGCTGTCTTGCTTGCTTCTTGCCTGAATCCTTCTGCCCCATGGAGAGGGGCTTACTCTCCCCTCAAAGGAAATTCCAGCTCCTGCCACGTATCTCAGCAATAACAACATCACGTGATGTGTGAAATGACATTGAGAGCAGTGGGTCCCACCCTGGGAGCCATCGGGGCCAGGGTAAGGACTGTGACTGTTCACTCTGAGTGTGATGAGAAGCTACCAGACGGTCTAAGCAGGTGAGTGAGAGACTCATTCTGGAGGAGCACTTCAGCAGTGTGACAAGGGAGAGGGGAGGGGGAGGGGGCCGGGGCACAGTGGTGGCCAGGAGGAAATGGGAGGCCGGCAGGTCCGAGGTCTGTTTTGAAGCAGCAGGACAGGCCTGTTGCAGACTAGAGCAGGAGGAGAGAAAAGGGGAGGCATCCAGGGTGACTCCAAGGGTTTTGTCTCTGGCAGCGGGGGACACGGCAGTGCCACCGACTGAGATGGGGGCGGCGCAGGCCGGGGGTGGAAGGCCAGGTTCTCTACCAGACCTGCTGTGTGGGAGGCACAGCCGACAGCCAGGCGGAGCTGTCAGCAGGCAGTGGGATACCTGAGCCTGGAGACATGATGCAAACTCAGAAAGTCACGTTCACAGTGTTGATTCCGTGGAGAAACGCGAACCGCATTGGGAAAGAAAGCCAGTTCGTCGCTCGACAGCGGACGGTTTCACAGGCAGTGGCAGCGGCGGGTCGTGGAGCAGGGACTCTGCCCCACACCTGCGTCAGGCTCCCAGCCACCAGGACACCTCCCGGCCCTCAGGAAACCACAGCACTCTGCTCGGGCCTCGAGCTCCCTCTCGGCCCCCGCTGTCTTCCCTCCCGGCCCTGGCCCGGGTCTACAACCGCCCTCTCCTTCCCTGTGCTTAACAACTGTTCACCATCACATGGAAGCTTCGTGAGGGCAGGACCTTATCCGTGTGCTCAGAGTCAACGCCCCGGCTCCCTGGCAGACACTCAAAAAGTCTCTGTGGGCAAATGAGCGCGTGAATGAATACAGAAAGTGAAAAAGGACATGGGTGTTGATGTCACTTACTGTTTGAATTAATAAGTCACTTCCATTGATCAATGAATACTACAAATCTACCTTGCTCGGTTTTATGATTATTAGAATATATACAGCATGTATGAGGTGTAATATATATACACAGTTGAGCCCAGCTCTTAGCCCTCGTATACAATCAATAAATGGAGGCTATTAGGGTAACAGCTGTAATTATTAAAAGGACCTAGACTCTAATGTCTTAAGACCAGCTCCACCAGAGCCATAAACCTGCAAAAACAATAAAGCCAAGGGAGGGAACGGTGGCAAATTTTTCATCTCGAGAGCCTCGCCCACTTTTCCAGAGCCCCGGGGGTCCTGGAGCCCAGGAGGAGACCCCTTCCTGATGCCCCTGCGTCCTCGCGCCCCCCACCCCTCCACCCCAGACAGGCGAACCCCTGCAGGGGAAAGGGAGGCAGCAAAGAACCAAAGGAGACGCTGGAATTGAGAAATGACTTCATCATCAGACCTCACTCCCGGGCCCTTCCTTCCCCCCGCCCCCTCCGCCTGGAGGAGCGGAGCGAGGCACTTCACAAACAGTCCGAGAGAGAAAAAAATTCTAATGGTGGATAAATATTTCATCACAGAGACTTAATGCGGCAGTGCTCAACTCACCCAAGCCATCCATCTGGAGATACACAACTTTAAAAAGCTCAGGCTCTCGGAGAACATTTTATTAATGGCCTGTCTCGTTAGGAGGAGGGGGAGTTGAGGTTCAAAACGCATTAATGCCAGCCGGGTACATGAGTGGAGGACAGGGGTCGGGGAAGGAAGCGTGATAAATTTTTAACGTTCCCTTAAAAAAAAACACGTTTAAAGGAGGAACAAATTTTTACTAATTATGCAATTATTTCATTTGCTGGTGTGGGGGAAGAAAAATACTGAAAAGCCTTTTTAAAATACTTCTAATAAAGAATTTAAGGGCTCTGCCCTGCTGCTCTTCGGCTCAGGCACAAGGTGGGGTGGATCTGAGGCCGCCCTCTGCTAGCTCCAGCCCTGCTCCCCTCGGGTTTGGGGGGCCCTAGCCCCCTGGTGTTGCTGATTAGGAACAGCCAGGCCTGGGGGTGAAGGCCCAGGGCAATTCACTCCTGGGGGCCTCCGGGAAGCCCTGCACTCTGGACCTCGGCCTCTGCCCCGGATGCGGCCAGGGCCAGCCCCGAAGAGCTCGGGCAAGTAGAGGGAGGGGCGGCTCCTGTCTGCACTGACATAGCCGATGAGGTGGGACAGGCACCGAATCAGAGGGTGGGGGCTGAGCAAGGAGCCCCTCTGGAGATGCATGGCCGAAAAGGGCCCGTGCGACACGATGGAGATGACGGCAGTGCACTGCACCATCGGGACCTGAGACTTACTCGAGCCAGGGACCGCTCCCCCTCAGGCCCACACCTCCCTGAGAGGCAGGGACCAAGGACGAGAGAGGTTCCCCACTTGCTCCCAGTCACAGGGCTGGAAGGCGGCACAGCCAGGTCCCCAGCGGGGCTGCCCCTTCCAGACCCTGGTCTGCCCTACACGGCCCGGCCAAGCCCTGACTCAAACCTCGGCCCCTCGCTGTAGAGAGGGGGAAACCGAGGCCCAGGGAGGGGGACGCTGCATGGCCCATGTGTGAGAGAGCTACGGTTCACATGCTGGCTCCGGCCTCGTCAGTGGCGAGACTGCAGGCCAACGAAGCTCCTGGGCCTCAGTTTACCTGGCTCGGAAATAATCGTCACGCTGATGAACCCACTTCCCTTTGAAAGGGGAGCTGCACAGAACCAGTCAGTCAGTGGGCATGAAGACACCCACAGCGAGTCGGAGCTGGGCCGGAGGGAGCTGCTGTTTTCCACCTGTAGCCGGATCTGTCCGCAAATCCAGCTGCTGGCCGCTGGACAGCCGTGACCCTTCCTCTCCCTCCCCCCGCAACAGATGAGAGCGAGACCAGAAAGGCCCACAGGACTCCCCGTGTTTCTCCTTGTTCCGCTAACTTGGAATAATTTAGCTATCAGCATGAATGTGGGACTATTCCTGTGATGTAGGGACACATTTATTGTAGTTAAAATGGATTTACTTTGTATAATGGCTAAATCCTATGAAATACAATAAAACAAAAGCTGCAAAAAGAAAAAGAAAGAAAGAAAAGACCCATAACACAGGTTCCATAGGCCCCGGCCACTCCCCAGGGAACACGTGGGGGCGGTATTTCTTCTCCTGGTGTACCTACCACACCCGACACCTGAGCAAGGTGTCTTCCCAC
>PVKM010043767.1:0-12437 GCA_004027735.1 Carollia perspicillata | reverse complement strand
CACTTATCTGCACACAAATGTGGGACAGCTAGGTCAGCCACCTGCAGCCTTGTGGCCTGCCCTCTCCACCCTGGTTTCCAGTCCCTGCCCCTCCTACCAGTCTGGATTAATGTTTCAACTGCTTGATTTTTGGACTTCCATACAGTTTGATTTTCTGGCAGTTCTTGTTGTTTTTTTGTTTTTAAGTTGGTTTTTATCTTTCTTTTGGTTGTGCAATAAAGTGACGTGAATCTACCTATGCCTCCATTTTGGCTGGAAGACCCCAAGTTCTCTTCTGTCTGTACAAGAAACACAATATACAGAGCAGAAGTCACTGTACTGTCAGGCAGGATCTTTGCTGTCTGGTTTCAGAAAACTGACTGAGACAAACATCACCTCAGCAAGATGTCAGCTTACTCCTCCAAAGACTCCTTGCTGCCCCCAAACAAGCCTGAATGCTTTTGCACCAAGGCCACCAAAAATTTCACCTGTTTCTTCAATAAATCTGCTCCCACCATGTGCTTTCAAATGGAAAATGCTCTAGATTGTTCATTCTTTTTTAAGTCAACAGTAACTCATTTATTTAAATTGTTATGAAACCCTTAGTAGGTTCCAGGCACTTGTTCAGCACTGGAAATTCATCAGTGCGCAAAGCAGATAAAAATGCCTCCTGCATGAACCTCACATTCTAACGGAGAGAGAAAGAAAACAAATAAAGGATTCATTTGTAACATCTTCTTTTCAATCAGCACATTTCACTTACAGTTACCTGTTTAGAATAATTATCAAAAACAAATCATAGCCTTTATGCTGACATAAAACACATATTAAAGATTTTATTCAATTCAATCAATAAGCTGATTCAAAGGAGAATCCAAAAAGCAGATCCAAACTTTACAAAAAAAAAAAAAAACATTACATTTTCTTTGGTAAAATTAATCAGAGCCAGCTTACTAAGTTTTACTTTCTGAGATTTATCCTCAAAATAAATTCTAGCTAGGAGCATACTTCTTGTTAAATGATGTAATTTAGTGAGGCTCAAAGAGCAGAAAATTAAATAACTGACACCAAACAGGTTTTCAAAAGTAAACAAAGCTTGTTTTGTAAACTCTTTATCTAACGATGTGCCTATCTATAATCATCAAGAGAGCCTGGCTTTATTGCCATCATGGCACTGTAAACAGGAGTGTCTGCTTCCAAAACATGGTGATTAAAGTTGCTCATTAGAGGTCTCCAGCAAAACTAAGTTGCATCTTCTTCAGCTAAAAATCACGTTCTTCAGTTACCTCATAGAGCTAAATGTTTAGCTATTGTTTCATATTGACTATCTCTTGAAGAAATAAATGTAACCTCACTCTATCCTGAAGTGACAGTTATTTATTGAATACTTACCATGTATGTGCACATTTGCACAGTTTGATTTCCTCAACGACTCATGTTGTGTAGGAATTAATCATTGTCTTCATCGTTAGGCAGTAAATGGTGTATCTGAGACTAAGATCTGGAGAGGTTAGCCCAATATTGAGACCCCTCCATTTCTCTCCAGCACATCTCATTGGGCTCATAATACTCGACAACATTCTTGCGTCGATGGAGTATTTGTTGACTTGTGAGAGAGAGAAGAAGGGAGAAAGAGAGAGAGATTAGAGAATGTAGATTTTTTGTTCCACTTATTTATGCATTTATTGGTTGATGCTTATATGTGTCCTGACCAGAGACTGAACCCATAACCTTGGCATATTGGAATGATGCTCTAATTAACTGAACTACCTGGCCAGTGCTTGTGGAGTGTTTAAAAGAAGTATGAAGGCTTACCAATATCTTCAACAAATTTTAAACTTTATTTTGATAGCAAGACAAATGTAACAAGGCTATAATGAACAATCACAAGATCTAAAGCTTTTCATGCTATATGTCAGGGTCTGTTCTGAATTCTTCACATGTAATTATTCATTCAATCCTTGTAAGAACCAGTTGGATGGCAGTGATCATTCCTATTTTACAGAATAATGTCAAATAACTATTAAAACAAGGGGAATTTAAAGCCAAGCAGTCCAATGCTGAAGCTCAAAATCTTATCCACTATGGGCAGAAAGACCTTTACAGAATGAATATGGAAAAAGATCTATTTCCCTTCTTTTCTCTGCCTAACACAAGAGAATCTGATGATGGCAAAAATTAAGTCCCCCACCAGCACCCATTCCTACAGCATTGGAGGTAACTGGGAGACATAGTCACATGAGGGGAGATTCAGCAGAAAAGATAATAGTTCTCATTCCTTTTTCTTCCCAGACATCAGAGGTTGACTCTAACAACCAGGGCCAGGGAAGGCACAGAGTTTGCTGGCCACTTCTGAGTAAATGCAGTTCAGTCTCAAGAAAGCTAAGAAGTTGAAGATGAGAGTAGGCCCCCAAAATTCCAATGTCAACTGGGAAATAACAACACTGAGTGGTTTCCATGACGGGTGGGGAGGAGAGTTTCTGTCAAGAATTGAGGTCTTTACATCCTGGGGTCACTGTGAGCACTGAAGGAGGTTTTGTCTGTCAAGTGCTCATGCAGGGCTGAGCCCAGAATGTGCTCAACCTTGGTGCTTGTAAAATAGATGGACAGCCATTCTCAGTGGGCAGGCTCAGTGCCTCAGATCCATCCCAGTTCCTGCCCACATTCACTGTCTTATCTAAGTCTCACAGTTTCTCAGGAGCATTATGGAAACTGTTTCTTTCTGGCTCCAAGCCACAGGAGTGAGGATGGGCACCATAAATGGAAGGACACTGGACAAGCACTTTCAAAAATGACTAATGGTGCAATGAAGCGAACACTGATCACCAAGTGGATGTCACAGACATCCGTGTTCTGAGCTCAGAGGAGACAAAACTCTGTGGGAGAAGTCATAATGAGTTTACAGAGGGTGGGAAAGAGAACAGAATGGAACATAGAAAGGATGTGAGGGGACATTTCAGAAGCCCATTATGAGTGTACAAGCCATTATGTCCCCAGAAACCTGTTTTCACAAAACTGCTGAATCTTGTTCTGTTAGTCCAGGTTAGAAACTGCACTGGCGTGCCAATGTGGGAAGCATGCTATTTTCTAAAATTCCCTTTTATTCTGTGGTCTTAAACTCAGCCTCCCCAGGCTCCCATTAAAGTAATTTCTCTTTCATAGTGAAAATAAAGTCTGACTTCCTTGAACTTCACTTTTTATTTAAGTTTCTTCATTACTGAGCCATCTTAGATTTTCTAATTCCCTGTCAGCAGTCATTTTTAGAATAAGGAAATTATTTATAATTTCATTGTATTTCACTTGCATTTTCCCTTTCAGGAGGAGTAAAAACTCTCATTTTTTATCTGAAAATATTGCCTACCTCTCCACCCCAGTTTCATCTGTGAACACCAGTTCCTGAGCTGATTTTCTGTGGACACAGTAATGGAAGTGCCATGTTCTCTGAGCTGCCACAATGTAAGCAAAGCTATTACAAATTTTATTACTCAGTAGGAAAAAAATACAGCTCTCATTCTCTGGTATTGCTTTTGCATTTTACACACAGGTGAGTAGAATGGCATTCTGAAAATACGCTCTATCCCAACATAGGAAGTACCTGTACCACAATTGGGGACCCTGCTGCTTCCTTGTGACACTCGCTCCCTCAGTGAAATAACAGTCCCAAGGGGGTTGTCACTGTTAGTGGGGCTTCTCTTGCTCCTTCACATGCTTTAATTTTTCTTGTCTCTTTTTTATTGCAGCTATCTTCTTAAGCCTTCAGAATTTTAACATTTTAAATTTTTCATTGACTTTTCACAAAAAAATATGGATAAGCCTTCTACTTTGTGCCCCTGATCAGGAGTTGTCACAGGTGAGCAGACAGTGCAGGAGATTTTAATCATCCTTGCCTCACCCCAAGGCTATGGGGTACAAGATGGGGACAGCCACATCTGCTCCTTCTCTCTCCTCTCTGCCTTCCTGGTCTCACCCTCCAAATGACCAGAAAGGAACCAACTATGTGGCTTACCTGTGTCCAAATATCCTGATGTGATTTTTAAAAAGATTTTATTTACTTATTTTTACAAAGAGGGAAAGGGAGGAGGAGAGGGAAACATTAATGTGTGGTTGCCTCTCACACACCCTCTACTGAGGACATGGCCTGCAACCCAGGCATGTGCCCTGACTGAGAACTGAACCCATGACCCTTTGGTTCACAGGCCAGCACTCAATCCACTGAGCCACACATTAATGTGATTTTTTTTTACAGGTGTTGCTCCTTTTAAAGCTAAATGCAGACATTAGATGTGGCATTTTCTTTTTCCTACTGGGGATTTCTGAGATGGGTCCAATCAAGTCCTCATTGGACTGGACTCTCTAGTAACTGACTGGAGGGAACGGCAGCTCTCCCTGTCACCAAGTGTATCTTCCTTTGCTTCCTGGGCACCTGCAGTGACAGCCACCCACATGGGCAACCTTGGTGGCCTTGGGACTCAGTCTCCCCATGGGAAGCAAGAAGAAGGACGTGTACAAACCCTTCTCTGCTGAGCCAGCAGCACATCATTTTCCCTCAACTTGCCCTGCACCCTCTTTGTGCCCACTGCACACAGACAGGCCTGGCCCTGGGCCAGGGCCAGGGATGGCTGGGTGACTGACCATACTGAGCAGAGTGGCCCACAGCTCACCCAAAGATGCCGCTGTGCATAGGGAGTAAGCTCAGTCTGTCAGAAACCACTGTACAAGTGTATTGTATACGTGGGTCTTTTTGCTTTTTCAACTCTAACTGTTCCTCTGAGCAAAGACATTTATCCCATGTCCCCCTACGCTGTCCCGCAGGAAGGTAAAGGCCCCACAGATGTAGGAAGGGGGTGCACTTCTGCCGGAAACTGTGTGGATCGTTGTCCACACAACCAGCAACCAATGCTCAGTGGACTCCATCCCTGTGCAGCCCCAGCAGGCATAGTGCAAGAATGGACACCAGCCCTGCTGGCTCAGAACAGAGAGGGAAACACACTCAGCAACCGGGGCCATCCTCCAAAAGGAGGTGAGGATGGATGAGCCTCATGCGTGTCAAGGATTGCACAGATGGAGAGGAGGGAATAGAAATTCTAAACAAGAAAGAATAAATACACCAGCAAATAGAGAGGCCAGGAAATGACAGAGTATGGGTGGAGTAAGATGAGCATGAAGAGCAAATGGAAGAAAATCACAAATAGAGTACTGGAGGCCCTTCTTGGAAAAGCAGCAGATAGAGCTGTCTTGTAAGACAATGAGACGACATTGAAAACCTCCATGTCCAGGTTTCATAGTTCAACCAGACCCAGGGAGGTATGCATATCCTCTTATTATATG
Source organism: Carollia perspicillata (assembly GCA_004027735.1). Taxonomy (NCBI): domain Eukaryota; kingdom Metazoa; phylum Chordata; class Mammalia; order Chiroptera; family Phyllostomidae; genus Carollia; species Carollia perspicillata. The sequence continues at coordinate 7,130 of PVKM010043767.1, read as the reverse complement.
AAATAACTTTTATTGCTGGTAGGCAACAGGTGAAAGCATTCAGTTAGGGAATTGCCTGAAAAACAAGAGGTGCTTTATTGATATTGATAGTAAAGCATTAATATTATTTTCAAGTCAAGGCTAATAGAAACCATACCACTTATGGTTTGGTTTCTATGAAACACCTATGAAACACCAACTTTTTCTGTATCTACTTTCTAGTCTGATCAGTGAATTATAGGAAAAATAGTAAGCTAATTAAAATGTATTTAGAACGATATGAGTTATAAATCTATACATTTAGTGTTTTACTTTGGTCACATTGTTGAATCAAAAGGCATACATACATGCTTTTAACTGGCATACCTAGGTTTTTAGATTGCATTAAAAGAAATGCAGATAGGAGAAATGTACATATTTTCTATTGGTTTGTGTTTAAATTGCACCCTTAATGTTAGCAAATTTTCAGTAAATAACTATAAAGTGCTTAGGATGCAAGCACTCTGGTTTCTGAATTGATATACATTTCTGGGGAAATAATTTTAGCTAATAACTTATTCTAGATTTACTCTGTGTCAGGCACTGTGCTAAGCAACTTCGTTTTCATCAAAACCCTAAAAATTAACTACAATTACTTCCCTCATTATTTTATGGATGAACGAAGAGTAAAAGAAGTTAGGCAATTTTCCACATAGACAATGCTCACACACTAACACCACCAACTTCAGCCTCAGAACCGCTGTGACCAGCTCATCACAGCATGGCCTACTCACCTTCCCCTTAAAGGAAGATTTAAATAATTACATGTCAGAGAGATGACTAATATGAGCAAGAGGAACTGATTCTTTCACTGAAAAGCCAGGAAGACAAACATTGTTTGAGACCATGCCTGCCAAATTTAGAATTCAACAGAAACTTGGTCTGAGGTCTCAGGCATGATCATGAAGCCCTGATGCCTTATCCTACCTGTTTTTCAGCAAGAGAATTACCTTCCCAAGAACTGCAGCTAGGGACACAGAAGAAACTCAAAAGCTTCATTTTTGCATGTTTGCTTTTCCAATGTGTGCATTGCAGTGTATGTATTTAAGCAGCAAGAAAATGCAGAGACTTAAACACTGCCATGGTGTTGTCTGGAGCTGATAGTCTGCAAACATGATTCTTCTTTGGGACAATCTCACAGCATGGGATGGGATTCTGAGAGTGGCCAGCTCTTTAAGGGCATCTGAGATGTGTCTTAACTTATTCTAGCTCAGACACACTCCAGAATGATGGCCCCATGATGTTACTTGAACAAGAAGCATGGTTAACAGCAGCTTTAGGCCAAGGCAGCTTCCAGAGACAATAGAGACAGGAAGAACCAAGCTGACCCAAAGATCCTCCATACTTAATTATTTCCTTCTGAAAAATGTGGACAAAGCATTTTCTGCTTTCTTGCCTTTCAAAGGGGAGTGATACCTCTGTTTCTGGGAGTTCTGGAGATCTATGTGATGGGTGAAAAGGACCGAGGTGGAGATTAGTACATGAATGTTGCTTGACTGACATTGCTTTATTTATCTTGCTGTTATGTTGGTTTTTGAACTGAATTTTAAATAATTACATTCATCCCTATAAAATATAATAGATCAAAATTGGATACCCATCAATAAATGCAATGAAAACATTAGGCCAATGTGATATAATTAAAATGACTCTGAGGAGGCATGAATGTGAGCCTGGACCTGAGTCAGCTTTGTGAGGGTGGTGCAGAGGCAGGGGCCCAGGCAGGACACTGTGGCTGTAGTCGGGACTCAAAGCAGCACCCTACAATGAACTGTGGCTTGTCCTATAGCCTAGGGAAAGTAGTTCTGTCTCCTCTTCCTTAAAAGTCATTTGGACTAATGAAGTCATTTGCAAGTCAATCATTTACAGTGCCTTCCTATATACATGCTCTTTCAACTTTGAACAACATTGTAATTTAGTTCTGACTTCATCAAGATCCAAGAAAAAGAAGGAGGAGGAGGAGGAGAACAAGAAGAAGAACAAGAAGAAGAACAAGAACAAGAAGAAGTAGTTTGTTCTTGCTAACATGGCAGGCCTCATCAAATCAGATGAAGGCCTGAACCATAAAATCTGAGATTTCCCAGAGAAGGAATTCTCCCTCAACACTGTAGTGGAGAAATCCTGTTTGAATTTCTAGCCTGCCCACGGACCTGCATACTTCACACTCAGAATTGTAACATCCACTCTTGCCTCTTGTCTTTTGTGACTTTGTAATTGACCACTCTCCCTTGACCTTATTCACCTCTCTAGACCTACAAATGAGGTCCCATATTATGTGTGTTCAGTAGCCTGCCATCTAGTGGTGGAAAGAGAACTCTCTGGTGGAAGGTTTTCCCTTCAGAAAAAAAAAACAAAAAACAAAAACATTTGACAATATAGGTTAAGGTTAATATAGCTTTAAGGTTAATTGTGCAGTAATAAGCTCATTTTTTGTATAAAATTAGGAATAGTTTATAAATCACTTTTCAAATAGTGGAATGAATCATAAGCCAAGTATCAGAATATCTTCATTTTATTCCCCACTACTGTTATTATTGATATATTGATATATGATTCTGTTAAAAAGTAAAAAATTCCTTAAACTTTCTTTCAGAATTTGGGTTTCCCTTTCTTTGTTATTTCCAATATGTTTTATAATTCTATTCTTTGTGACAACTGAAGCATTCTTACATGAAGAAATTTCCAAGAAAAAGAGAAAAAAAGCACTTCAAATATTTTTAAAACATATTTTGTAACAATTTTAAAAAGAAATTTACAAACCAAGTAAACAAATCATTTTTAAAAAACCTTATATCCTGCAGAAATAGAACTAGTTGATTAGAGTTGTATGTGGGTCCATTTTTCTTTACTAGAAAAGAGATATTTCTAATACTTGGAAATATAAAATTTAATGATTAGCCTAAAAAAGCCATTAGTTCTTCCTTATCTCTGCAGTTGGCATTACATTATATTAAATGATATTTTAGGTCATTTAATAAGTTTTTTTAATATAAAAATCTTTTCTACTTACAAATCTTTCTTCCGTGACATTTTCCTAGACTTATAATATGTAAAATAATGAATTTCCTTCCTATAGTACTTCATTTTGCTTAGTTCATACTTTCTCATAGAAGTATAATTCTCAGCATAATAATGTTATTTGTTATTTCTGCTGGTGATTTCTCATCATTAGTTCATCTAATTACCACACAAACTACCACTCTAGCAAAACAGGTCCTGAGATCTCTGCCATCAAAATAGAAAAAAAAATTTAAATGGGAACTATGTGGAGAAGAGATCATGGTAAAGTTATTAAGTTTTAAATATATCTGAATTCAGGCTATACCTTGCTTCGTCCTGTGTGAGGCCTGGTGCCTTATTTCACAGGAAAGAGCTCTTCCTCATTGCATCCTTGCCAGACCATGGTTCCTTCCTTGGCTGGAGGTGGAAAACACCCAGCCCATCCCCAGTAAATACATAGAAGGGACTACCAGGGCTGGGAAAGACAAGGAGACTGACAAAAATGACACTGGGATCATTCTGACCAAGACTGAATTTCTGCCATTGCACTTCACCATGGCCCTGATTGAGGAGCCCCCAAAGGAGCCCATGGACTTGGACCACCCCTGGGACCTGCCCGAGCTTAAGCTCCAGAGGATCAAGTGGTCAGACAGAAGGGAAAATTCTGTGCGTCTTCCAAGGGATTGCGAAGTTCATTCTGCTTCTGGGATTCCTCTACTTGTTCTTGTGCTCCTTGGATGTTCTCAGCAGTACCCTCCAGCTGGTTGGAGGAAAAGTGGCTCTGAAGCTCTTCAGCAACAACTCTATTATGTCCAACCCCATGGTGAGGTTGGTGATCAGGGTGCTGGTGACAACCATGGTACAGAGCTTTAGCACCTCCACATCCATCAGTCATCAGTATGGTGACCTCCTTACTGATGGTGTGGGCTACCATCCCTATTGTCATGGAAGCCAACACTGGTACCTCCATCACCAACACCTCCGGGGTGCTCATGCAGACAAGAGACCAGACTGTTCAAAAGGGCTTTCTCTGGGGCCAACATCCATGACTTCTTCAAGTGGCTATCCATGCTGGTGCTGCTGCCTGTGGAGGTCACCACCCATTACCTGGAGGTCCTGACTAATCTGATCATGGAGTCCTCCCTGCTAAAAAAACAAAGACACCCCAGCATTTCTGAAAGTCATCACAGATCCCCTTACAAAGCGAATCATCCAGATGGATAAAAAAAATCATCAGCCAAATTGCAATGAACAATGAAGCAGCTCAAAACAAGAGTTTGATCAAGATTTGGTGCAAAACTTTTACCAATGTGACTTACATGAATATCACCTCCCCCTCCCTCTGTTGGACAGACAGTTTACACACCTAGACCATCAAGAAAGTGACCCACTAGAGAATATTGCCAAATGCCACCACATCTTTGTGGACACCAGCCTCGCAAATGTTGTTGTTGGCATCATTCTGCTGGGGGCCTCCCTTCTGCTACTCTGTGGCTATCTGATCATGATTGTTAAGCTCCTGGGCTCTATGGTTAAGGGGCAAGTACCTGTTGTCATTAAGAAGACCATCAACATCGATTTACCTTTTCCCTTTGCCTGGCTGACTGGCTACCTGGCTATCCTCGTGGGGGCAGGCATGACCTTCCTCATACAGAGCAGCTCTGTGTTCATGTCTACCATGACCCCACTGATAGGTATTGGTGTGATCACCATGAAAGGGCATATTCCCTCAGGCTGGGTGCCAACTTCGGCACCACCACCACTGCTATTATGGCTCCCTTAGCCAGTCCAGGCAGTAGTCTGAGGAGCTGGCTCCAGATTTCCTGGTGCCACTTTTTCTTCGACATTACAGGTGTCTTGCTGTGATACACAATCCCATTTGCCCATCCGCCCATACTCCTGGCCAAGGGGCTGAGCAGCACCTCAGCTAAGTACCACAGGCTTGCCATCTTCTACCTGGTCATCTTCTTCTGCCTGGTCCCGCTGACAGTGTTTGGCCTCTCTCTGGGTGGGTGGCCAGTGCTGGTGGGCATGGGGGTGCCCATCATTCTATTGATCCTTCTGGTGATGTTGCTTAAGTTCCTGCAGTCCTGCTGTCCATGCATCCTGCCTAGTAAGCTCCAGACCTGGAACTTCCTGCCCTTGTGCATGCGCTCCCTGAAGCCCTGGGACCACGTGGTCTCCCTGGTCACCCTCAGCTACTTGAACCAGTGCTGCTGCTGCTGCTGCTCCTGCTGTCTGCTCTGCTGCCCCACATGCTGCCACTGCAGCAAGTGCTGCCAGGAACAGGAGGAGGTGCCAGACATCCACATCAAGGCCCCCCGAGGCTTTCATTAACACTGCCATGGTGGGAGAGGCACAGGATGGGGTCCCTTAAGTCCCAAGTGAATGCCCTGGACACAAACACCATCTTTAGCAGCACAGCCTTTATGCAGCTGCCCCTAGGCAGGAGGAGGGGCCCCAAGTCTCACAAGCTCCCTCCTGGTTCCACATGCCCTTCTCCACCTCACTGAGAAATGGTATCCACATCAGCTCTGACTCATTCCCCTTTGCACCGCCACAGCTAGAAAAATGATCCCAACACCCACCCACCCTACACATAGATGGGTTGGCCAATAGAGCTTATTTTCAGACTTAAACCATCCTTTTCTGAAGTCCTAAAGGAGAGATTTGTGGAAGATTTTCAAAGATGCATTCATACACACATGCTTTTCTTGTGATAAAATTCTCATTTTACCAAAGACTGTCTTCAACCAACAGCAGCTTCCTCTCAGATGTCTTGGCTCCAGAGCAGCCCAAATCAGGGGAAATCAACCTTGGAGAACACAGGTGTGGTCCTTTTTCTCTTCCCAGTGCTCCCCAAGTTCTACGACACGGTTTTCTCACCTGGGCAGGTAGGACTAGTCCACACATTTTACCAGCTATGCCCTCGAGTTTCCAGGATGGGACCCACATGGGAGCTGCAGAGAGATCCAGAATGCATTTTGGCTCACCTGTTGCTTCAACTTTCTAAGAGGAGTGCGATCCTGTTCCTGAACTGGGCAGATGGAGGACGAGAGCCAGGCAGTTCAGGAGTGGCCAGCATGGGGATTGGGGTAGAGGTTTCTCTACTAAAAGGGCTGAAGGCTCTTTTTAATTTAGCTATTTTGGAACCAAAATTGACCATCATAGCTAAAGCCTAGTGCCACTTTTGGTCAGATTAAAATCATCCCTGTTGAGTCTTCTGGGAAAAAAAATACCTGAATTCAAAACAATATAGTTTTTAAGTTAAAAATAAATCAAATACTTATATAAGAGTGTGATGTATAAATTTTGTAGCATTTTAAAAAATAACCAATGTTATAAATCAGAATTTACCAAATAATGTGCCAAAGAATACTACTTCTTCAGGTTGTTAAAGGCATGAAGTGCCCAAGCAGAGGGAGCCCTTGTCCAGTCCATTGTTTGGAAAATGCTCTCTCAAGGTTAAGCAAAGGACTTCTCAGAGGCTTTATTATGGCAATATGCATTTTGATGGTACAATATGGGACCTTGTACCATCAAACCTATTAGTTCATAGGGCTATTCACCCCAGCCCCAACCCATTTCACAGAACACCTTGTGATGTGATAAGTCTGTGAATAAGTATGTTAAATGCAGCCAGACTGTGAAATAACAGATGAAAGAAAAAAGTTTTTAAAGTAATTCATGTTTAGGAAGAAGAAAAGAAGTGCTTGTTTATATTAATGATGAAGCCAATGATATTTAAGGGTTGGCGAACAGCAGGGCTTCTGAGGCGGAGGAAGATATCTAAAAAAAAAAAAAAATCTCCTAGCATAAGCAACTGGAAGCCACTTGTTTAAACTCAGATGTGATATTTTCCAAATGAAAAGTTATACAAAAAAAGGTAAAGCAATGAAAATATCCTTGCTATGATGTTATGCTGACCTCTTGTGGTTCTAAGGCAAAATTACCTTTCAAAAAATTCTGCCACCTTGAGCAGCAAATATTTTGAAGTTTAAATAACCTTTTTCAATGTTCACACAAACTAGTACAAATGTTATCTCTTCAGATTGGTATTAGAAGAATTCCCATCTCATAAATTTCTGTCATGGTTGGACTTCTGCAAAAAA
>PVKM010043766.1:0-12426 GCA_004027735.1 Carollia perspicillata | reverse complement strand
GGGCCAATCCTGTATAGCCAAGCCTATACAATTTCTTCTATCAGTTACATAGTTGCATAAATAATATAGTTTCATCTTATACTATTCCCTTACCCATTTCTTTCTCCTACTTTTTTTATTGTCCTAGATGACTTTAGGGCCAATATGGATGTCTCATCTAAAACTGTAACCTCTTGTTTTCTTTTCATGATTCCTCAGCCCTTCAGCTCATGCTACCTTAGCCAGTCTTCCAGATGGCTTCACCCTGGATCTACTGTCACCAGGATTTGCTCTGCCTCCAAAACCTGTAATTCATGCATTAATTAATTTTTATTTTATATTTTTTACATCACAGCCTCCTCTCCTCCCAGTCCCACTCTGTGTCTTCATAATTCTTATATCAGGCTCTGATTCCAAACCTTTTTTTTTTCTCCCTGTCTTTTCGGTCCTGCCCGCCTTCTCTTTCTTACTCAGCATAGATACACCATGGTCCATCATTTCAGCAGCTTTTTTGCCAGTATCATGAGCTTTTGCCTTGTTTTTCCTTCTGTTACATCAGCCTTGGAGCGATGTTCCTGCCTTCTCTGCACTTGTAGACTGCTGGGTGCTGCCAGGAAAAACCAGTCTTGAGGGTTGGTGCCCTGCATACTCATGGTCTCGGCCTCAGCTGGCTTTCACTGCTGCTCCGCATTCTCGCTGCTCCTGGTCAGTTCTTCCTCGCAGTCTCAGAGTGGCCGTTTCAGGGCTTCTCCACACCCTTCCCTCATCTGGTACACTCACTACCTATTTTATAAAGAAAATAGAAGCCAAAGTGCTGCACACGATCTCCTCGACTTCCTTCCACCATCTCAGCCGTCATTACCTCCTTCCTGCGCTCCTATAACACTGGAGTTCGTACCCTTCCTGCTCTCGGACCAGTCCTGGCACCTGTGCCCAGCTACTGCTCAGGGACCTCTTTCCCTCTGTCATTCATTCCTTCTTTTGGGTCTTCAGTTTTTTCCTTAATTGGTTTTTCTATAACAGCTTAAAAATATGTTCTGGTTTCTCCCATTTACACCAGAGAACAAAACTTCTCAGTCTTCTACTTTGTCCTGAGCAAGCACTGTGTCCTCTGCTTTTAATAGCCAGACTCCTTCAGTTCTACTTCTGCACTCCCACTCCTTCCTAAATGTTAATGCTCCGCCAGCAGCCTCCCACTGCACAGAGGATACTCTGCCAGCCTCTGTGCTGCCAGGCAGTAGTAGTCCTCTCAGCCCTGGCGAGTGGCACCTGGGACTGTGCAGGCTGTCTCATTCAGTTCTCCAGATCCCTTCCGGTTTACCCCCAGATGTAACTTTTTTTGTATCATGTTGTCAGATGAAAATAGTAGTAATTATTGTAGCTAATATTTATATAATTCTCACGACAACTTCTGAGTTCTATTAATCCCTGTCTTACAGATGAGGAAATTGAGGCAGAGTCAGTAGTTTGTCCAAGTTGACACAGCAAACAGTAGAGCCAGGATTCAAGCCCAGGCATTCTGGTTTCATCCAGAGTTTATGCTTTTAACCATTAAGCACTGCTTCATATTTCTGTCCTCCCTGACCTCAGTCCATCACTCCTCAATCAGTATGTTTCTTACCTTGGCTTGCTGTCGTCATCTGGCCCCGGCTGACCCTCTGTCTTCCATCTCCAGCAGTCCCTCCATTACCTACTGTTCAGCCTTGGCATGTGTTACTCCCTTTCCCTTAACATTCTTCTCATGTCATCATTCACGTAGCAGCTGTCCAGATTTAAGTAATACTAATACTATGAAGCCACATATGCTTCATATTTTTTTAATTAAGAAATACAATTTCTAAGATAGTTGGAAATAATGTTTTACCCTTCCCAATTCACTCACCTCATTCATCAGTGGGAACCACTATTCTGAAACTAATATGTATCATTCCAGTTTCTGTTTTTATGGTTTTAATAGGTACAGGTATTCAGAAAGTACATATAGCATCATTTCTTTGTATTTAAAAATTCTATCACTTTATGTTTCTGTACCTTGAGTATTTATTTACTCATAAGGCTATTATTAAATAGAATTTTTCCAAATTGATAGATGTGTGCCTACTTCATGTTAGTTTCTATGTAGTATTTTATTGTAAGAATATGCTTCATATGTTCCTGTATTAAGAGGTGTTTAGGTGATCCCGCCTGACCCCTTTTTCCCCCATTTTTTAAACAGTGCTGTGATGCACACTGCTGTACATGTCTGTATGTGTGCGCATTTGGGAGTTCTGTGTACCTAGGATAAGCATAAAATTGTTTGGTCACAGGATTAATTATATGCATCTTTAAATTTAGGCAGTTTTGCCAAAATACTCTCCAAATCAGTTCTATATTTATATTCCCTCTAGCAATTGTATGAGCATCCCTATTTTTCTTCGTCCTCACCAACATTTAGTATATGTCTCAGATTTTTTTTCCTCTTGTCAAACTGATGGATGTACAATAGTATCTTGTTCTGATTTACATTCTGTTGATTGTTTGTGAACATAACAGCTTTTCATGTTTATCGACCATTAATATCTCTTCTGTGAAACACCTGTTTATCTCATCTGCCGTTGTCTGTTGGTTTGTCTCTTGCTGTGTAGGTAGTAGTAGTTGAATGAAAGTTCTCTCAACCCAAATTATTTTGCCTTTCATTCCTTAACCTGTGCTTTATAAGTCTGGTGCTTGACCATGCCATTTCTTTTTTACTACATCATACCTTTCTTAAAACAGTTCCGCCTTTGCTTGTCAAAGTTCTGTTATTCTTTTAGTCATTTCGTTTTTTTCATTTGTCATTTGTCCAGTATGTCACTGACTAACACCCTGGTCCCTGTCTTGTGGCCACTTTGGAAGGTCAGATGAAATGCCACTTTGTCCACGAAGCCCTTGATGGCCCACCCACTGGAAGGAATACCTCTCTCTCTCCTGATTCCCACAGATGCAGTTTTAGTTTTTAATTTTTTCCATGTTTTTGTTCTTTTCAAGTTAGATTGTAAGCTCTTTGAAGCAGAGACTGCTAATTACATTGAAGTGCTTAATTATAGTGGGGTGTCTGGTGTCTTGAGAGACATTTTGAAAGTCTTGCTTTAGCCAGATCTCCAGTTTGTCTTTTAATAATAATTACCTAGGTGTTTTCTACTTGTCACATTTTTCTAAATGCTGCATTATCTCATTTAATACCATAATTCAGTGTGATACACTGTTTTCATCTTCATATTACACATTTGGAAACTAAGGTTTGGAAAGGCCCAAAGACACATAGTTATCAAATGGCAAAGCTACAATTTGAACTCTAGTTCTGACACTAACACCTGTGTTCTCACACAGTATTCTCTAGTATTGTGTTTGGTACTTCAGTCGTCAATCAAGTAACCTTGACCTCTTTTTTTCTTTTTTTTAAATCAGAGACCCATCTATTTTGGATAGTTTAGATTTGAACGAAGACGAACGGGAAGTGCTCATTAACAATATTAATAGGCGTTTGACCCCACAGGCTGTCAAAATTCGAGCAGGTTGGTTTTTTAAATGATGTTAAAAGATTTTGCATGTATCAGTAAACCTGCTAAATAGTCTTACTGAAGAATATGTTACTATATCAACATCTGTAAGTTTTTCTAAATGCATATTTTTCATAAGAAAAGTTTAAGAACTGAAAGTGTCTTGCTGAATTATAAAATGTATATATTGACACAGGTTAACCTTAAGTTAGCCTTTTTTTAAGGAGGTGGTTATTTCATTTAGTGCATAGTTTAAAATAATCTAACAGTACATTAATGTACTCCCATGTCTCTGGATTAACCACTGTTAATAGTTTAGAATATATTCTTTTACACATTTTTCCCTATGCTCATATGCTGTACAGGAGTGTCTGCTGTTTTTATTCAGGTATAACTTTGTTTTTACAAAGATGAGGTCATACCATGCACAATTTCTTCCAACTAGCTTTTCCCACTTAGTATTATGGCTGCCCTTCTGTGTAGAACATAGGAATCCTTTCCATTCTTTTTAATGGCTAGGTAATAGTCTATACACTGATAAACTTTAATTTTACCCGTGCTCTCTTGAAGAATATTTAGGTTGTGCCAAATTTCTTATTACCGTAAAAAGCACTGTAAATATACTTACCCAGTTACACAGTGTTCTATAAGGCCTATTCCTAAAAGTAGAATTGCTGGGTCAAAGTGTGCGCAATTTCCAAACTGTTCTCAACAATTTGCAATTATTGTTTCACTCGGTTTTTAAAACACTCCTTCTTTTCTCCATTTTACAAATAAGAAACTGAGGGTGCCAAGAAGTTGGAATCATGATTTTAATCCAGGCATAGCCAGAATTAAAAGTGTTTATTAAATGTGTCTGTCTTAGAGTTTCATCATTCAGGGACTTGATATGGATGAGAGAATATAATTTCAGGTAGCTTTAATTAGGAAAGTTAATAGCTGGAATTGGTTTCTAATCAAAAGAATGAAAAATGCTTTCCTGAGTGTCTGAATATCATCTGCCACATCTCTGATTTCTTTTATGCCTTTAAATATTTTTTTGCAGTATTTTGGTGTAACCTCTTGCATTTTATAATTTTAGATATTGAAGTGGCATGCTACGGTTATGAAGGCATTGATGCCGTAAAAGAAGCCCTGCGAGCAGGTTTGAACTGTTCCACAGAGACCATGCCCATCAAGGTGAGTGGTCAGTTTTCACCCTCCCTGCGGAAATCCCTGCCAGAGCCAAATCAGATTTTGTAATGATCACGTTTCATAACAAGTGTTACAAAAAGTGGTTCTTGGTGATATTCTAGGGGACGTTGTAGCTACTGTTCCTGTCACAGTGGATAGAGAATCCAGTTTGTGCTTAGTGCAAAGGGCTCCTCTACAGTCAAGACTTCTACCCACAATGCTCAGTCTTGAAAAAAGGCAACATATTCTCTCATATTCACACACAACTTTTAGGAGGTTTGTTCTGAATCTTTCATTAGCAAGAAAATTAACTGAATGGTTATTATTTAGAATCTCATAGGAGAATTTCTTCTGTCAGTGTAGTTTAGAACCAGATTGGAATTTTTATTTGTTACATTGTTCATTATGCTGATGATGGCTATAGTTAGTGTAGCTACCAAAGACACCCAGAAGTTATAATTCTTCAATATTCCAGTGGATTTGATTAGATTATAGTGTCAGTAGCTTTTGCTACATTAACAAACTACCCCAAATTGCTGATTATAAAATTGGGAGTTAAGTTTTGGGGTGATTTGCGACAGTGGCAAGTTAGCAAAACAATTCTTGAACATCTTCCTAGTTGTGTTTCTATGGGTGTACTCCTAATTGAATTTTTGTCCTTTTCCTTAGATTAATCTCATAGCTCCTCCTCGGTACGTGATGACTACAACAACCCTGGAGAGGACAGAAGGCCTATCCGTTCTCAATCAAGCCATGGCCGTTATTAAAGAGAAGATTGAAGAAAAGAGGGGTGTCTTCAATGTTCAAATGGAGGTGAGACCAAGTTTGTTTTTGCCTCGTTCTTAAAAGGTTTTAAGAAATTTAAAACATATAAATGATCTGCATTCTAAACTCTTAGAAAATAGGATACATTTAGGGTTACAACTCTGCTAAGCATAAAATAATTATTGACTCAGAGAATTCCTAAAAGAACTTCTTAAAAGTAAGTAAGAACTGTCATGGGATGGTTACCGAGAACTGTGGTCACTGGCGTTGTTGGGGAGCCTACTGTGTCATTTATCCCTCTCCTCCACACCCCCCCCCCAAGGAAATAATAGACAGTGAAAGTTAGTGATTGATGATTGTTAGAATTTAATGTGAAATACTGAAAATTTGATCTCAGAATTAGAAACGAGTAGTTGCCTATATTTCTCTCTTCAAGAATAAAACCTAATTTTCATATGTTTATGTTACATATATATTTATAGAACAATTCCTTCTCTAGAGAAGAATAGTAAATAATTTATTTTAAACCTAGAAGATGCGTTTTTTATAGGACCTCTTTTGGGTTTGAAGGATATATATAGCCACTGAGAGTATTTTTATATATTTTCAGTTTTAGCTTATAAAAATAAGAGGAAATAATATTTGATTTTAATATGCACATGTTTCTTTTTTCTGTATTATATTATTCCCATAAATTTCTTCCATTGTTGGTCTAATGAAATTCATTAGTGGTATGTCAGCATGCAAAAGTGAGTAGATATGGTAGAGTTGTTAGAAAAGTGTTTCTTTAAGAGTTAAAATACTAGGCAATAATAGTATTGAAATTGAATTTTGTGTACAATTTAACTACTTCACTTTGCAATTATGCCTCTGCTTCCACAGCCCAAAGTGGTCACAGATACAGATGAAACTGAACTTGCAAGGCAGCTGGAAAGGCTTGAGAGAGAAAATGCAGAAGTGGATGGAGATGATGACGCAGAAGAAATGGAAGCCAAAGCTGAGGATTAATGTTGTGGGAAAGAGTCCAGTTTAAGGAACACAAAACAGCCCTTCCTGGCTATAAACCCTAGACTTAAAAGTTTTCCAGTATTGAAAACTTCGAAGTTGAATATTTTTTATTTCCAAGTATTTAAATGTTCTAACAGACCAAAATGTGAAATGCCCTCCTAAAATGTCAGCTGTTTTCACATAGTAGCTCCAACTCATTGAGCATTTTTAAGCTAAGAACAGTCATAAAATTGGGTTTTCCATTTCCGATGTCTCCAGATTGACACCCCTTTGTAGGTCAGTGCCTCCATGTAATTTACCAGGGGCACCCAAAGCAAATAGTCCCAACCTTTCTATATAAATGTATCAAGCAAATTAAATAAATTTCTGGGATATTTAATTAATAGGCTTCTTCCTTCTTGTCACCAGTTAAAAGCATTATGATTACTAAAACCCTAATTCTCTTCCTTTCAGTCCACATGTGGAAATATAAGGGCAAGTGTTCAAAGAATTTGTATGGCAGATCCTTTTATTAGGAGGGCTTAGAGGAAATAATCTTAATTTTAACCACAGTGAGAGTTGACTCTTCGCGGGGAAAGCCTTAAAATACAAGTAAAGGATTATATCAGTTGTGTGACTTTCACTGTTTGAGACTGATGACACGTGTGAGGGAGAATTTACCACACTAGTCCTGGTTGGTATACTAAGCTGCTTGCCTTAAGTTTGTATTTCAAAGTGGTAAAGGTTTTTTTTCTTTTCTTTTTAGATGGTACTTCTTTAAGTATTTTGAGTAGCACCCAACTTTTGATTTTTTCCCATTAAAATATTCACTGAGAATATTCACAAGTATTCCTAGAGAACTTCAGTTTTCTTTATAACAGAATAGAGATCTGTTTGAACACTATTACAACAGTTTTTCTACGTTTTCATCATTTTTATCTTTTAAGAACTAATTGTTTTAAAGGTAAATCAAATCCATAGATAACGCATGGTTTGAAGTTATAGCTATAGTAAGTAGCCAGGATGTCTGTCTTGAATCACTTTGGTTTTTGTAGATCTACTCTCTTAGTATACCTGAGAAACTAGATATACTAACTTTATTAATTATTCTTAATAATAGCCATTTAAATACTTAGATTAAATCTTGTCCACCTTCATCAGCCCTACACTAGACTCAACATTAAAGGGACCGGAAAATAGAAGTGTTGGTGAGATAGTTTGTGCCATATGTGAAGGTTGTCCCTTTGCCTAATTCAGCAGTCTTTATTATTAGCCTTTCAGATCCAGAAGGCTGGCTCATACAGCCATTTCCACAGGAGAACCATGATAACTAGCATGCCATACTGAGAATATTTAGAGGAGCATCTGGATGTATTCAAAACTAGCACCTAGTTTGCACCTTGGTCTTTTTGAGGAGTCAAAAAAATACATCCATGAAGCTCACAGCATTAAGATGTCATCAAACTATAAGAGGTGCTCCTTAAATGTTTGCTATAGACAAGGGAATTGAGTTTTTGTTTACTGAATATTTTTATACTTCAAAAGCCATAACTATTGAGAAATACCAGTAGCCTTCATGGCAAATGAATTTTTTATCCCATGCAGGCCTTTTGGTCAGTTCCATAACAGTTGCAAATTCATGACCCTTGCCAGAGGAAAGATGAATACCTCAGTGATATAAAGAAAGAATTAACCAAACTTAAGACTACTGACCTAAAGGTATCACTTTCAAATAGGACAGGATACACACCCAGCTTCAAGTAATTTGAGGAACAGACTGACCAAGACAATTGACCAGTTTATCCAAATCTTGGATCTCTCCTCCAAAAACCTCTTCGTTAAAAATTGACAAGTTCATCTCCTTCCCATTCAGCCTTTGACAGAGGTCAAGTGTCTATCGACTCAAAACTGAACATTAGCAATAGTTTGGGTCTTATGCATAATTAACTGAAATTAATTGAAAATGGCTGACAAAAAAGTAAGAGCAAGCCAAACAAGACAAACCAATACTTTGGATAATGGTCGAACAGTGGGAACCTAGAGACATGCGAGGCACCACATCACGCTGAGCAGCACGGTTGCAACTCAGCTGCCATACTTCCAGACATCCTCGATTTAGCTACCGTTACATCAAACCACTGAATTAAGTGTGGTCGGGATTTTTGAAAATTCAGATGCTAGTACCTTGACAAGAGTTGTTCCCTGATTTGCCTCAAGGAGATGGTCATCTACTTTTCAGTGCATGAGGGTCCTGCTATCTCCTCTACAGTGCGGTGCAGCTGTGCCAGTTTAGGGTCCGGAAGCCATAAAACCAAAGGCAGTCGAATTCAGGTAAACACCTGTTGATATTCAAAAAGCAATAAACTAATTCCAGGGACATGAGACCTTGGTAAAATGCGAAATGGAAAATAGGGCTTTAAAAGGCAGTCTCTTAGAATGTAAGGAATGAGTGAAAACCTCATTAGCTTGGAATTCGTGATCATTCAGGTCAAGTATTTTAGAAGAGATTAAGGGAAGACGGTTCAAACTATTGAAGAGGACAGATTTTTACTTAAAACACTTTGGAAGCATCTACTACCCTTAAGTGGAAGTTATGCATCATACCACTCATTAAAGGAAGTCCAAGCACTTGTACTTAGCAAGAATACTGACAGGAGCTTGTGCCAGGTTACTGTATACACTTGAATGCAATAAAAATGTTTTTAAAAGTATTGTATGATACAGACTTCTCACTACTTCAAATTAACCTCTCAACCAGTGAAGCCTCTTGGTACCTGTTTGTCTCGAGGCCCACTCGAAAACCCAGGTTATCAAGCCTTGATTTAACTCTCCGATTTCCATCTTTGTCCTTTCGAGAGCTCCCGCTTTGCGTCTTTCTAAATGCCATTCTCCACAGTGAAGCTATAATTTCACCTTTCTTTTCCTTTCTTTTCCTTTACACGTCTAACCTCTTCAAACGAGTCCATGACTTTTCTGTGATGTGCAACACTTACACAAGCTTATCTTTCAAAAGAAAACAATATTCTTTAAATGTTTGGCAAAATGTTGCCACCATCCCTGCTTTAAGATGAAGCACAACTTAATCACAGAGGTCACTTGAGATGTCGTCACAATCACCTTGCTTAATTCGTATATCCTCAAGCATGAAAAAACTTTGAAAACTATGAAACTTTGTAAGGGAATTCTAATAGCCAGAAACAAATGTCAATTTTTATTAAAGAAGGGGTTCAGAATTGCTAACAGCATTTCAGAGAGAGCCACTGTGAGACTAGCATTTTATTTAGTATTTTAATGTGGCCAGTTAGTGTTACCAGGAAAACCTACTTTGATGGCCAAAGAATGGCTGGCTGTAATAATTAGCAAAAGTCAAGATGATGGCACCTAATGGCTGGCTGTTCTAGCATGTCTGGGCTGTTAACATAAAAGTGAGGAAGGAAATAGCACCATTACTGACTGTAATCTAAGGAACTCTTCACCAGTCTCACTCTAAAACAGCACAAAATGAAGTCTTAACGCTCATTTTCCAGGAAACCTTGTCTGTATCATCCGGTAGGTGAGAGGAATCCTGGTTTTGTTCCCTTGGGTCATTGTCATGTTAGCTTTTTGATAGCTTGAATCCACTCAGCTCGCTCAGCCTTGCTGCTGGCCTGGATATAATAGTGTATGTCGTCTTTAGTAATGATTTTGAAGAGATTTCCCTGGACGTTTCCTTTAACACCTAGGCAGGAGAAAAAGATCAGTGAGTGAGTATCCATGTCTGCTCTCTGCTGGAACCAGCTGAAAATCAAGTGAGACACGAAAACAAATGAAGTACTTATTAAATACCAATGCAGATGGTTAAAGAATCCCACCAGATGCACGCTTGGCTCTTTTCCTCCCTTCCATTCCCTCTCCCTCGCCTGTGTCTTGAGGCCTGCCAGTGGTACATCGGAACATCCTTGGAAGCTCTCTTGGCCTGTGCCCTACGCTAACCTTAGATCTACAATTTCGTTCACATCAAAGATTCTATGTTTATGGAAAAAGCAGGCACAGACTTGGGATCTGACTTTAACTTCTTTGAACCTCAATTTCCACATCCATTAAAATGGGAATAATACTACCTTCTTACCTTAGCTGGCTATTGTGAAATTTATGTAATAATAGATATTAAAATGTGTTGCTAACCCTTAAACACTGTGTAACCTAATATTATTCTTATTAAGTGGAAGCTTATGGGCAAGCAGACAAACTGAAGGGAAAGAATATTAATGACAAGGATTAATGGCTGTAGTGTTAAAACACTAAGAATACATGCCCTTTAATTCTGAAACTGGCTTTAAAACCCACCCCTTCATCGTCTCATCGAGAAAGCCCTACTCCACTCCCATAGCTCAGTCCTTCGTCAGCTGAGTATTACTGAGAGTGCAGGAGGGAGGCCCTGAGAGCCTCAGGCTGGGGCCGAAGCGGCATCTTACCAGTAGGGATGCCATTATCCTCCAGAGCAGACACGAGGGAACCACGAAGAGAAAACCCGCCCACCGGCCGGTTCTCTTCCTGCGGAGCAAAGGAGACCTGATTAGGAATTGTGTGAACAGACAGAAGGGAAGAGGTGCACTCTCGCCTATAACTACCCTCAGTCGTGCTAGCCAGAGGAGCCAGTGAGAGTCACTTAAAACAGAGATGAGGCTGAACCTGGACATCACGTGGTCAAGTCAAAAGCACCAGTGAGGAAGTCTGGGCTTCCTCGTTGCCCACCAGCGGCCACAGTGCCTCACCCCTCCCTGCCCCTTGGCTCTCACTGCGTCTGGAAGGGTCCCAGGGCCTCCTCCAAGCTCCTTCACATTCTGGGCTTAGGGCCGAGGTCCTGACCAAAGCTCAGGGAAGAAGGAACTGTGCAGTCCTCATTCTTTCAAAACATGAAGGAAAATCATACATCTACCAACGACAAGGTTGAACAGGCCAACTAAAAGGCCATTTTTCCTTTCTTTGGACTGAAATTGGATCAACTCAGCATGCAGTAATACTTATTATCTGAAACTCAGAATAGCAATTCTTCAATCGGTTAGAAAAATTAGTAAATTATGGCTTGAATGTTAGATAGTAAAAGGAAGTTTACAGAACACTGGTGGGGACAAGAGTTTGAGAGGACAGAATTCATGGTGGATAGAAAGGGGTGGAGGGCCCCGGAAGCACCGGGTTGGAGCCTACTGGCCCACCTCACCCTCCCCAGCCGCACAGCAAGCTTTGAAGAAGCTAAAAGATGCTCTTCCTCACAAAATAATACAGATCTCCTGAGCAGGCAAAGACACGATGAAAGAAAAGAGCGATCATACTTTTTACAAGAGAAGCTTGGATCGGGGAAGGAAAGGCATATTGTGGCAGAAGTCACAGTAGGGATGCTGAGAGCAAGTCGAGCCAGCTGCCTACCATGCTTGGGAGAGAAGTATCTGGGAGTCTCACACGGGTACTGTGTAAGCCACGGTACTCACTTTGGAAGGGTCGTAGTAGTGCAGGAAAGCCGGATCCTTCCTCAGAACAAAGCGCCGCACTTTCCAGTTCTTCCTCTTGTGGCCCTGAGGTAAAGAAAGGTGCAGGGCTAGCTGGGGACAGCTCTGAGTCCCTTCCTCCCATTTCCAGTATCGAATGCCAAGCCCCCAAGCCAGTTTGCTCCAATGGGACTGCTTTCAAGAGCCTGCTGGAGACGAGGATTGCAGCGACATGTCATGGACTTCCCTGCTCAGGGACACGGAGCAAAAACGCTGCCACGATGACAAAGCCAAAGAGGCTCACAGCTGAAGGAAAGGGGGAGTGTCACCAGGACATCGCCCAGGGCATAAGGAAGACAGGGGCACCAGGTGTCAACTGCACTGAGAGCTCACGAGCAAACTTGAACCCAAGAGCACCGACTTAAGCATCAACTTAGACCCCAAACAAACCTACAGCTGCGTGTAGGTATGTGCACATGCACACGGGAAGAACCACTTCAACATTCTGCATCAGAAAGTGTAAGAAACGATCAATCGGG
>PVKM010043765.1:0-12834 GCA_004027735.1 Carollia perspicillata | reverse complement strand
TCTTTCAACCATTATTAAATAAAAACATTTGGTTATTTTGTTATTCAGGTTTAGAAGTTTACAATAGTTGTGATTTACATGTATCTTCTCCAATTCTGTTGATTGCTATTGATAGTTACTATTGATGTACAAATTTTAAAATTTTTCATGAAGCCAAATTTGTCTGTCTTTTTTACCTATGCCTTTGGTATCATATGCAAGAAGTAATCACCAAATCCAATGCTTTAGAGCTTTTGTCCTATTTTCTTTTAAGAATTACATTGCTTTAGGTCTTACGCTTAGGTCTTTGATCTATTTTGAGTTTATTTTTGTCAATAG
Organism: Carollia perspicillata; assembly: GCA_004027735.1. NCBI lineage: Eukaryota > Metazoa > Chordata > Mammalia > Chiroptera > Phyllostomidae > Carollia > Carollia perspicillata. Next base: position 12,516 of record PVKM010043765.1, on the reverse strand, counting down.
CATTACACAAAGGTACAACCTGCACATGGACATCATTTTCCCAGCACCATTTGCTGAAAACTGTGTATTTCCCATCAGATGGTCTTCACACCCTTGTCAAAAGTCATTTGATCATAAATATGCAAAGATGTATTTCGAGTCTCTCTTTTATAAACCATTGGTCTATTTGTCCAAATGTTAGTACCAGTTTTTTAAAAGATTTTAGTTATTTATTTTTAGATAAAGGGAAAGGAGAAAGGGAGGAAGAGAAACATTGATGTGTAAGAGAAATATCAACTGGCTGCCTCCTGCATGCCCCTCACTGAGGACCCGGCCTACAACCCAGGAATCTGTCCTGACTGGGAATCGAACCAGAGAACTTTTGGTTCACAGGCTGGCAGTCAATCCACTGAGCCACACCAGCCAGGGCTTTTAGTACCAGTTTTTATCACTGTAGCTTTGATTAAGTTTTGTTACTGATATTTTAAAGTTTTTTATTGAGATACAATTGACATATAATATTGGATTAGCTTCAGATGTGCAACATAATTATTTCAATATTTGTATACATTAAAAAAATAATCACCATATAAGTCTACTTAACATCCAATAAAACACAAGTTTTTTGTGATGAGAATTTTTAAGATCTACTCTCTTAAGTGACTTTCAAATATGTAATACAGTATTATTAACTGTAGTCACCACGCTGTACATTCCATCCCCATGATTGTTTTGGTTCATAACTGGAAGATTGTACTTTTTGACCCCCTTTGCCCACTTTGCCTATCTCCACCCCCTACACCTCTGCCAACCACCAATCTGTCTTCTACATCTGCAACTGCCCGACTTATTCCATTTAGCATAATGCCTTCAAGAATCATCCATGTTGTCGCAAATGACAAGGCCTCATTTCTTTTTATGGCTGAATAATACTTCATCATATAGATGACATTTTCTTTAACCATTCTTCCATCAATGGATACGTAGGCTGTTTCCATGTCATGGTTATTATAAATAATGGTGTAATGAACATAAGGGCATAGACATCTTTTTGAGATAGTGCTTTTGTTTTCCTTGGATAAACACCCACAAGTTAAATTGATAAATTTTATAGCAGTTCTATTTTTAATTTTTTGAGAAAATTCCATACTCTTTTCCATTGCGGCTGTACCAATTTACATCCCCACCAACAGTAGTGGGGATGTAAATTGTCTTCACATCCTCATCACCCTCATCAACAGTTGATACATCTTATCTTTTAGTAATAGCCATTCTAACAGGTATGAGACAATATCTCGTTGTGGTTTTAATTTGCATTTCTCTGATGATTAGTGATTTGAGTACTTTTTCATGTACCTGTTGGCGCTCTGTATGTATTTTTTTGAGAAAAATGTCTATTTGGATCTTCTGACCATTTTTAATTGAATTGTTCTTTTTGTTTTTGCTATTGAGTTGAATGGGTTTTACATATATTTGGATATTAACCCCTTATCAAATATATGATGTGCAAATATTTTTTTCCCATTCAGTACGTTCCCTTTACATTTTGGTAATGCTTTCTTTTTCCGTGCAAAATCTTTTCAGTATGATGTATTTTCACTTGTTTATTTTTGCTCTGGTTGTCTATGCATTGGTATCAGATCCAAAAAACTATTCCCACAGCTGAAGTCAAGAGCCTACCACCTGTGTTATTCTGGGATTTTTATGGTTTTGGGTCTTACATTTAAGTCTTTTGTTCATTTTGAGTAAATTATTTGTATGTGGTATAATATAGTGGTCCAATTTCATTCTTGCCGCTTTTAAGGTTATCTCCTTGCCTTTAATTTTTGATGTTTAATCATAATGTGTCTTGTGGGTCTTTTGGGTTTATCATATTTGGAAATCTCTGGGCTTCCAGGAGTGAGTTGTCTGTTTTCTTCTCCAGGTTAGGGAAGTTTTTAGTCATTATTTCTTCAAATAAGTTTTCAGTCGGCATCCAGATTCAAGCTAATTTGAAGCCAAACTCTCAGGCAAACATGCACAGTCCTGTGGGGCCACAAACATAAGCCCTACGGGCCACCAGACCAAGAGATCTGGCAGTGGCCCTGGGCAGTAGTCACAAAACTGGGGCTGCAGACGAGTGTATAAGCTCCTTTCTATGAGATACGTGTGAGCAAGACAGAGGGGCAGCACAAAGATAATGTCCACTGGTTTATATTCACTGAAAGCACGTAGGTCCCTAGATACATGCCAAACCTGATTCCTGCCCTTCAGGGTTTTCTTTATACTGAGGATCAGTCTGAGGTGTAAACTTAAGGTCTTCTCAGGTCTTTTCTGGGGCTTTCCCTGTACATGTAAGGTACTTTCTAACTTTCCCTGTATATGCAGTTATTTTTTAATGTCCTAGTCTTTAATGTGCCCCCCCATTATAATGTTTTCCCCTGTTGGAAAAAGAGAAAAATGGAAGAGGGAGAAAATGAGCACTGAGAAAATGAGAAGTGACTGGCCCTAGGAGGGGCCCCCCAGGTCCAGTCACTTCCTCCTAGGCTGTGATAAAAGCAGCCATTAGCAGTCAGGGCACACACATCCCTGATATTCAAAGGGCAGGGTCCTTGGAATCCACCGCAGCTCCCACAAGCTGTTTGCAAGCTGCCCCAGGAGCACATGTACAGCTAATTCACACATGGCTGAGGTGGACAACTCATAGGGACTGTAGGGTTAGGAGGTAGAATTGGCCAAAATTAGCTGTAATTTTCAGTCCAAGTCTTCTCTTGGAAGTTACAAGCCTTCAATACACTCCATTTCAAAAATAACTGCATTAGGCAAGCTGACCAATGCAGTTGTTGGCTAACTGGGGAGAGAGAGATACCTGGTACTTTTTACTCTGCCATCTTCCCAGAATCCTCCTTTGTGCTCTTTTGTAACAACAGCTTGGAAAACAAACAGAAAAGAGCCTGTAGGTTTTGACTGAGAAATTAGTAATAGTCACAATGGCTGTAATGAATGGTGGTGTAATGAATGGATAACGTCTGTTTCGGTTATCCAAAGGCTATTTTCTTCGTCTTTTCTTCTCAGCCTAGTCTGATTGAAGGAGGTCTGCAGGTAAGGACACCTGGTGGATGGGTGTTTCTGTAGCTTCTTTCAAGAGGCACAGTCATGGTGAAGACAAAATGCATGATGTGGGATGTCTCTTCTGGAAGAGACTACATTTATCATAATCACAAAGGTAGGGACTAAGGATGTCCACACACTTGACGTGTAGGCATCAAGGTAATCCCATGGAGGCTGTGGCCTGCCCCTCGAGCTGCGGCAACTACCCTTCAACACCCACATGATGCGGGGCCCTGCAATGCTGCAGTAGAATCCCTGGTTTCTTGACTGTGCTCACCAGCAGAAAACAGAAGAGCATAAAAATAGAACTGTCCCACTCTGTCTTCCAATTCTCACATGAGACATCTAATTTGGCAAGATTTACCCCAGACAGTAGGTTTAAGGAATTGTGAGAATGGTTAAGCTTTAGTTTCCCAGCTAACTAGGAGGGTTGAAAGGATCCTAAGTGTGCTCCTACCATTTCCACCACAACAGCCAAGGCCTTTAAACATATCCAACGTGCCAAGGATAAGGCTTAAACCAAAGGAATGAATGTCTAATAGTGAAACTTCATCCATCACTGAGAGGAACTCTTCTCTTAATGTTGGGAGGTCACTTTAGATTTTAACACATAAATGATTTCTACCAACTTTACCTTTGGCCCACCAATGCCTTAGAGTTATGATTATCCAATAGAAGACAAAGCCTTCCCTTAATAGTCCATTTCTTACTGCCCAGGAATACAATATATTCTCCCATATAACATTGTCATTGAGATTATGAATAAGGTAGCCTTATCTCAGGCCCTCATTCTGATGAAAACACACTCATGAGTGTACAAAATGGCATGTGCAGAAGGGGACCACTCTGAGCTGGCGGCATTCTTCTGCACTGGGAGAGCTCTGTGGCTGAGCACCCAGGGCCCAGGCCAGGCTGCAGCTGCCTAAGGACAGAGGAGCCACGAGATGCTCTCACCCACTCAGGATGAGTCCTGGATCATGATAGTTTAAAATTTCTAGCTGAAAGAGACTCTTCAAATGTTTGTAACTGAATATCCATTTTTAATTCTTTTTTTCCCCGTTGTGTTCTAATTGTTTTATTAGAATATGCTTTGGTGTCAGGCATTCTGAGTTGATTTTCCAGGGTACACAGTATATTCTTTATATAAGATTTCAAGTTGTATTTTATTTCGGAGTGATTTTCTTCAATGGTTATTCAACTTTAGTATTTGTTAGGTTCTGTTGCTTTGGTTTTCTTCAGGAATTCACATATACACACAGGTGCACTTTAAAGTGTTCTATATCATTTCATTCCTCTTTTCATTTCTTTTACATTAAAATGAAATGTAATTTTATTATTTCCCTCTTTTCCATTTTATGTTTCTGTTAATGCATGGCTCATGGTATTTATTAACTAATATATCACTATTAGTTTAGTCTCCATTTTTTAAATATTGGTCCTTTTGCTTCTAATACTTTTCCTTGGCTTCGTAAACTACATTTTCAAATCTTCATGTTATTTTTCCCCAAATAATAGTATTTCTGATTTATTTTAATTCTTTTTTAAATTGTTCTTTTAGAACTTCTATGATATCTTTAATTTGTTTTCGCTTGTTTGTGGGTATGTCTTTCTGGCTCGTTTTCATTGCTTGAAAAAATGATATTCTGCTCCTAATTTTTCTTTTTTTTATCTGATGATAATTTTGAATGGGTTTCACTACTTTTTTCCCCTCTGTTTCTATTTCAGCAAGTTGAATTTCCCTGTGTGAGAAAGAACAGCCAAGGTAATTTTCCCAGCTTCAAGGTTCTAGAGCTCCCTCTGCTGTCATTTATTTGAATTGTTAGAAAATTCTGTGCTTTGTAGGATGTGGTCTCCTCTCCCGATTTCTCTCCTTTGCTCCTTTTGTTCCTGCTCAATATGGGGGCTTCGTCCTAGCAGTAAGGCTGGAGCCCCCAGTCGAGATCACTCCAGCACTCTCTCACTTAACGAGGCCCCTTGCACTCATCAGCAAATCCATAGTGTACAATATTACTCCCAGTTTGGACTGATCCTCTCTAGAGAATATGTCTGTGATGCATATTAAGACAAAGAATTTCTATTAACATGCAAATCATATATAATCAACAAGAAAGCAAAAACTGCTCAACAGAATAATGTTACAAGCAGGCAATCTATAAAAGAGGAAACCTGGATGTCAAATAAACACATGAAAAAGAGCCTTATATGAAAATGTGCATCATCTGACAGGTCATTGGAAATGCTAATTAAAACTTGAAAATAGAGTTGCATCTGATTCAACACAAAGAACATTACAATAAACAAAATAATAATTACCAAAAACATAAATCAAATCTTGCCTTCTGTAAAAGAACAACCATCACCTTTTTGGTATTCTGAAAAAAGAGAGAGCCCGAAGGAAAATCTGCCATGGCTGGTGTGACTCCGTGGGCTGAAACCGAAGGGTTGATTCCCAGTCAAGGGCACATGCCTGGGTCGCAGGCCAGGTCAGGTCCCGAGTAGGGGTCACGAGAGGCAACCACACATTGATGTTTCCCTCCCTCTCTATCTTCCTCCCTTCCCTTCTGTCTAAAATAAATAAATAAAATCTTTTTAAAAAAAAAAAGAAAGAAAGAAAAATCTGAGTAAGAGACAATTACATCTCTAGAGCTTTCTCTGGTCTCTCTGGCTTTGCTTAAACCTCACACATCCCAAACCTCACACATCCCAAACCTCACACATCCCAAAATATTGTCTGTATATCTCTTTATCTAGCTAATTTCTACTCAGCTCTCAGCTCTCACCTTCTTTATCATCTCTTTCAGGAAAACATGTGACTCTGTTTAGTCTAAGATAAATGCCCCTGCTATGTCTGTTGTTGGCATCACATGACTTCTTTCTCTACCATAGCCTTTTTACAAACATTGTGGTGATGGCCACTTTTATGTTGCCTTGGCTAGGTTATAGTGCTACGTTATTCAATCAAACCCTAATTGAGGCGTAGCTGTGAAGGTAGTTTATAGATGCCATTAGCATCTACAATCACCTGTCTTATTCTCCACAATCAAGGTGGGCCTGTTCCAAGTGATTTAAAGGGCTGAAGAGCAGAACCAAAGTTTCCCTGAAAATCAGAAATTTCTCCTGTGAACTGCAGTGTCACCTTCTGCTTCAGAGTTCCCAGCCTTCCTTTCCTGACCGCCTGCCTCAGGAATTTTGGACTTGACTAGCCAGCCCCCCACAATCGTGCGAGCCAGTCACTTGCAATGAATGTCTCATCTCTCGCTCTCTGAATGTTTTATATACCCACCCACACACGTACACACATTTAGAAATATATGTACATTCTAAATATATATGTGTATGCATATATGTATGTACTTATATGTGTATATATGTATATATGTATGTGTGTATACATAACCAGTAGTATATACATGTATATGTATATATAACCTACTGGTTCTGTTTCTCTTGTGTAACACTGGCTAATACAATCACTATACCACATTACATAATTATCTCTTTTCTTTGATATCAGACTATAAGCATCATTAAAACAGGAATGGTCTTTGTCTTGTTTGCCCTTGTATTTCTAGTGCTCAGAATATACTATATGCTCAAAAAAAGTATTGACTGAATGAATTTCCTACTGAGACTGAAGAATATAAAAGGCCCAATATAAAAATCATTAATACAGTTGTAGGAAACCTCCTTACTGCACTATAAGATTAAATAAAGAAGAGACTAAAAGACTTCTAGATGCTTCTAGGAAGTTCAGACAAATACCAAATAGTGACAGTTCACTTCTGGGAGAAATCATCCTTTTGGTAAGTCACTGGAATTTTCACCCAGTTTTCAAAGTTGTCCCAAAGATTGAAATAAAGCTTTTCTATGAGTCAGTCATTTCTGTACTGAAAGGAATGTTTAGCCCATAACTACTGGTGTACTTCAGTGGCAATATACTATAATATTTAAAGGAAATTCTGGTGGGAAGGTTTTCATGTTATTATAGTGTATGTTTCATGGTATAAAATTTTTTATTTGAAAATGTGATGAACAATGACTCTGATAAAACTTTCATAGAAAATAAAACAGAAAGCACACTGATAGATAATCCCAAATACACCAACAAAATATACAGGGAAAAAAGACACAGTCCTCACTGAGCCTGTATCAAATCCTAAGACTGCATCTTTAGTGCATCCACGCCTCCCGTTCAGTCCTCTGGAGTCCCAGAGCGCACCTCGTTTTCTGAGAAGCCTGTGTCGAAGCCACTGTTCCACATGTTAAGGACAGAGCGACAAAGGATGCTCTTCTTGCTCTCTGAGAGCTTTGGCTCTTGTCATTAGTATAGTTCATATTACATCATGTTGTAGCTTATTAAAATACATTTAAGATAGGATCCAGGTCTTACTCGTATTTGATTACTATGTCTTGCACAGTAATCAATTTTGATTGCAGCAAAAATGTTTAAAAGGTAATGTTCTAACTAAAGTACGGTCAAGGCAAAAGAGAGAGAAATGAGATTAGATGAAAAAGAATCGGAATTGCTGGAGAACAAGACACCAGCATTTCCTCATAGCTTGTCCCATGCCAAACATCCCCCCAGGGAATTCATATGTGCTCCCTTGTTTAACCCTTCCCCCAGCCCCGTGAGGCAGGAAGGACACTGAGCCTCCCAGAGGTTGAGCCCCTCTTCTTTCTAACCCACCCTCCCCACTGCACCCCGCCTTCCGTGGCTCTCTGTCGTCCTTGGACATTGAGGATTTACCGGACCTGGTGCATTCTCAGTTCTTCAGCCTCATTTCTTGCCACTCTTTCTCTTGTTCTTCTCTCTCTAGGCATAATCCATTTCCCTCACTTGCCTGAAAACACACTGTTTCACACCTGGTCTTCCCACAGTCTGTTCTCTCCACCTAGAATGTTTTTTCTTTCCCCTTTTCTCAAAAGATGTTGAATGAATGACTGAGAGGACATTAGAGAGAGTCAGTGTAGGATCCTACACAGGGGAAAGATCAAGAGTTGTAAAGTGATTAGGAATTGAATCACAAAACTATGATAATGAATGAGTTCTTTAAGGTTTAAGCTGATCCCAAGATGTAGCACATCTAGCACCCAGATGTTGGTTTCTTCTCTTCACTACTTCCTTCCGACTTCAGCATTAGTGCCACTTCCTCTGGGAAGCTTTCTGACCCCCAAGGTGGCTCACTGCCTTCACCATACGCCCTATAGCTTTATCCACCTCCCTTCTGCAATAGTCACCACACTCGAATGGAGGTGGTCGAGGGCAGAGCCACGCCTTTCTTGTTTGTTTCTCCATCCCCATCACACAGCATTGTAAACACCACAGAGTGGTTACTTTTTACATGTTTATACACAACATCCTCCAATAAAATGAAGCTGGAGTATCTGAAGAAACAGCCAAGTCTAGCTAGGGCTAGGGCAGGGGAAATACAAGATGAATCTGCATCACGTTGTAGTGCTAACAATTAAGGAAGTGTCAAGTGTCCAAAGTGTGGATGGACTTTGTGACTCTCACCTAACAGACAAAATATGGAAAAAGAAAGCTAGTAACTTGAGTAACAGGAGGAACCTGGCAGATACTACCTTAACCAAGTGATCGAGGTTAGCATCGCCAGTAAAACATACTGGCATTGTGGACTCCCTGCAATGAGAAAGGCAGCCCTCTGCTGGGAAATTCTTCCCCGAGATCCATAGCCCCTGTCTAATTGTAGGCAAACATCAGAGAACTTAAACTGGGGGCAAGTGTAAGACACATCTGACCAGTGTATTGAAAGGGTCAAGATCATGAATAAACTTGGAAACACAGAGAAGCTGTTCAAGAATCAGAAGAAACTACGGAGACCTGCCAACCAAAAGCAGCCTGGGAGTGAAGTCAGCAAGAGGGCGGCACTAGACATTTCTCCTCTTTATCCCCCTTTTAATCAATGAATGTGTCATCTATATATAAACAAAATCGCCGTGGTTGGTTTTTTGTGCCCCAGGTCCTTACTCCAAAGGACCCAGGAGGAATCTCGCCCGCCATTGCAGCTGGTAAGAGACAGGCACACCAGTATACAGGCTGCGGAACAGGCGGAGCTGGGGAAACTGCCCGGAGCCCTGTAGCTGCTGTCAGCCAAAAATGCCTACCCTGGAAGGCACGCACACATGAGAGAGAAGTTGTAGGAGTCCAGGCTTCCCAAAGGGAGACTCAAGCACACTACTGGAGGAAAATAAGAAAAATACAATTTGGGGTGTGGCAGAGACAGTAAGATAAGCTTTCCCATTGCTGCCTCTCCCTGAGGAAGCTGAGCAGGACCGATTTATCCGGCAGTGATTTCCTCCCCACTAAGGCAAAGATGAGTGAGTGGTGAGTGATTCCCTGGCTGCCCCAACAAATGGTATGCGACTGGAGAAACCCATTTGTTTCTGCTAGATCTGAAGGACTGAGATAAGAGCCCTACAACTAGGGGAAAGGAGGACATTGCGGGAAAGGCAGGTAAGGATTTCAAACAATATTAAAGGGACTGTGCTGAGCAGGAAGTCCACCCAAAGCCTCTGGGAGTACCACCAAAGGGTTTTTCCTACCAGGTCCTTGGGCACCATCACCACTGAGTGCTAAGCCCACACTTCTCCCCCACTTCCTGTGGGCTCCCTGTGCATGCGCCCTTGCTCTGCTTCAGCAAGCTCCGGTGGAAAGGAGGCACCCTCAGAGAACACAGTCAGTGGAGGGTGGGCGGGGAAGGAACCACAAACTTGAGCTATAGCACCACCTTCTGAGAAACAAGAGAATTTTCCAGGAGCCAGCCTGGTGAATTGTAAGAACCAGAGAAAACATTAAAGCTTTAAAATTCGCCCACAAAAAAGTAGGGTAGATTCACCTCCACAACAGAGGAAAAGGGGATAACAATACTGTAGAACGTAGCACTCCGTCTGCTAAAGACAAATGAGCACAGAGTTACAAACGTATCTGCGTCTTCAAATGTGAAAGCACCAGCTCATAACTAAAAGGAATATGAAAAATCAGGTAAATACAGCATCACGAAAAGAAAATGGCACATCTTCAGCAATCAAGCTCAAAGGCACCAGAATATTCCAATCAAATTGATAGAGTTCAAAAGAGCAGTTGTAAAGAAAGTCAGTGAGTTACAAGAAAACTCAGGCAATTTGGTGAAATCAGGAAAAAATACATGAACAGAATGAGTTGTTTTTTAAAGAGATTAAAATTACATTAAAAAAAACAAATTCTGGAAGTGAAAGATTCAATAAATGAGATAAAGAATGCATAGAGATCATCTGTAGCAGGGCCAGAAATGGTAAGAAGATAAGAGGGCAGAGGGGATGGTAGGAAGATAAGGGACTTGGTGGGTAGGAAGTTTGAAATGACACTTAAGAGATGAAAGAACAGCCATAGTTGGTGTGGTCCAGTGGATTGTCTGATGGCCTGTGAACCTAAAGATCACTGGTTCGATTCACAGTCAGGGCATGTGCCTGGGTTGTGGGCCAGGTCCCCAGTTGGAGGCAGGTAAAAGACAACTGATTTCACACATAGATGTTTCTCTCTCTCTCTCTCTTTCTTCCTCCCTTCCCTCTCTCTAAAAATCTTTTCTTTAAAGATTTTAATTATTTTTAGAGAGAAGGGATGGGAGGAGAAAGAGAGGGAAAGAAACATCAGTGTGTGGTTGCCTCTCACATGCGCCCCTACTGGGGACCTGGCCCACAACCCAGGCATATGCCCTGACTGGGAATCTAACCAGCGACCCTTTGGTTCGCAGGCCCGTGCTCAATCCACTGAGCTACACCAGCCAGGACTCTCTAAAAATCTTTTTAAAAAGGAGAGATGAAAGAACAGAAATCTAAAAAGAGCAAAGAAAGCCAAATGACCTATTGGTCCATCAAAAAGACAAATATCAGAATAATTAGGGTTCCAGAGAGAAAAGTAAGGGAGAAGGGGGAAGAAAGTTTATTTAAAGAAATAATAGCTGAACTTCTCAAACATGGGGAAAGACTTGGGCATATAAGTCCATGAAGCTAATAAATCACTCTGTTATCTCACTGCTACAAAAGGCTCCCCAAGACATGTTGTAATGAAACAGACAAACATCAATGATGAAGAAAAAATCTTAGAGATTCTTGGAGAACTTCATATACATGATTAAGAAGAGAGAGAGAAAGATTCCACCCAACTAAAGAGAAAATGTGGTGAAGTGGGAATATTTTTGCTGAAACACACACAACAAAAGCCTGTAGAGTGTTGAACAGGGAGACCTTGAGAAAGATCCTAAGAGACCCAGCTTGAATGAGGATGCCTTGCTACCATGTGGTCTCCTTCAGCATTTTATTCCCCTCACTTTCTTACTTATTACTGATGCTCATCCATCTTGGCCAGCTATAGAAATGACATCATTGGTTTCCAATAATTTGTGGGTTTTTTGTGTTTTTTTTTTAAGACTCTTCAAGGCAGCCAGGGAAAATAAGAATGTGACCTACAAAGGAACTCCATTAGGCTATGAGCCGATTTCTCAACAAAAAGTCTACAGGCTAGAAAGAGAGTGGAATGACATTTTCTAAGTGTTCAAAGATAAAAGTGACAAGCAAGAATACTTTATCTGGCAGCTATCCTCCGGATTTGAAGGCAAAATGAAGACTTTCCCTGAAAAACATAAGCTGAAGGAGTTCATCACGGCTAGACTGGCCTTGCAAGAAATGCGGAAAGGCGCTCTTAAAGCTGAAATGAAAAGACAATATTCAGTGACTTGAAAACATCTGAAAGTACAGAGCACACTGGTAAAAGTGGAAAATATACAGTCAGACAGTCATGATAAAGGGGTCAGTTCATCAAGAAAATATAAGAATCATGAATATGTATGTGCCCAACATTGGAGCACAAGACATATTAAGCAAGTACTAATAGATATGAAATGGAAAATAGACTAAGATGCAATAATAGTAGGGGACTTCAATACCCCACCTTCAACAACAGATGGATCATCCAGACAGAAAATCAACAAAGAAATGACGGGCTCGAACCAAACGTTCGATCAAATGCACCCAACAAAGGTCGATAGAACATTTTATCTCACAGCATCGGAATACAGAGCCCAGAATTAAACCGAAAGAGAGCCCAGAAGATGCAGTAGGGAAACAAAAGTCTCTTCCATGAATGGTACTGGAAGCAACTGCATAACCACATACAGAAAAATGACATTGGACCCATAGTTTACACCATTCACAAAAATTATCTTAAAATGGATGAAAGACCTAAATGTAACACCTAAAAGAATATAACATAGAAGAAAATAGCACAAAATCTCCATGACAGTGGATTTGGCAGTTATTTTTTGGTGTGACACCAAAGGCACAGATAAGAACTATGTCTTCAAAGTTTATGGCCTTTGATTCAAATTGCCAAAGTGCCTTCCAAAAAAATTACATCAACTAAACACCCATAAGCAGAGTTACAGTTTCATA
>PVKM010043764.1:0-12435 GCA_004027735.1 Carollia perspicillata | reverse complement strand
TTTTTATTTTCTATTGCACAAATCTATGAAAATGCCAGAGGCAGAACATTCTTTCAGGGCAACTTGCTTTGTAAAATTCTTATTACGAAATGCCTCCTTCTCTGCACAGTTGTGATGGGAGGGTCTTTATAGCTCTCTCTGGCTTTCGGCGGATGAAACAATTTCTGGGCTGAGTGTTGGCTAAAATAATTTGTTCCTCGTATTTCTTAAAAATCATTTATTCTATGATTGCTTCAAGGGCTCCACTATCGAGTGTGTTTTCTCTGGCTACCGTCCCCACCCCCTGTCTCTGGCTAGAGCAGCTGCTCTTAAACACTGTGCACTGGCTTTGTAGTCTGGTTTTGTGCTTAACAGATTCAGGTCCCCTTACATGTAGACCACATAAGTCAAGGAAGGAAATAATTTTACATTCTATATGTTTACTGAGGTTGTGTCTTTTCTTCTTTGACCCAAATTCTGGGTTGCTGGTGTGTGAGCTTATTTACTCTGGGTGGAACACAACTTTCAATTTGGATATGATATGGCTTAGCAAGTCTTATAAAAAGAATTGGAAAGATCTGTGAACATCAAAGAGTCTTATGTGCTGACATTTTGTAGAATGTAAAAGAACCTGGAATTCATGCATTAAATTCCTCCTAAAATATACACATCCTTCTTGAAAAACTCTTTGAGACAAGTCACAGTTTAGTTTTCCTTGGCTTCTCTATCCACCCCCCTCCCCGCCCCACTTCTGACCAATGTGCTGTCTCTCTTTGGGGACCATATTCGAGTGTCCAAAGATGATCCTTGATGAAGGTATCATCATCAGAGACCTGCTTTTTAATTTTCATTCACTGTAGACCTTTCTGATCACTGATTCTAATAGTTCAATGACGGGCTTTAGAGGAGACCTTTTGAGCAATGTTATATCTTGTACATGAACAGTTTTATGTTTCTGAGGTCCTGGTAAAAAGAACAAACTAAGCTGATGTGGCTGACTACCAATTCCTTCTTGAAACTTTTATTGAATTCCTAAATACTACAGCATCCTGGTTTCTTTCTGCATCTCTGGCTGCTTCTTCTCAGATGCTACTTGATTGTGACCCGCAGGAGATCTGGGACTTTGTTGACTGTTGTGTCTCTGGGACCGGCGTATAGTTGTTATTCCACAGACATTGACTGGATGACTGAATCTTACAGCTATGCTTCAAGGCTTTATCCTTAAGCATCATCCTTGAATTCTTTCTCTATCCTGACTTCCCTAGAATTCTCAGTCACTCTTACTCTCTCAACTGGTACCCATTGACCTGTCTATCTTCCTGCTTCCTATGTCACAACTCCAATTATTTTCAGACATGGTGATTAGATCTCTTTCCATCATCTTAGGAAAAATAGTCTGAATGCAGTTCCCAATCTTTATCCCAGCCTTAGAATGAAAATTTTACCTAATTTTTCTTTTTTTCTTCCATTATCTAGATGTTTACAACATTCTTTACATTTCTCCATTTATTCCCTTTCTACTACCAATTCTCTAGTTGTTTTTTTTTTTTCTATAACACAGTATTTTCTGCGGTCTTCCTGCCTTTCTTATCTATCTTTACACTGCTGGTAGATTTATAGTCTATAACGTTGCTGTGCATATATCATTTTTGTGTGTGCTCAGAAACTTTCAATGTAATAGTACCCTCCAGAATAAGATAATTTTTAACCTGAATTCCCAAGGCCCTTCACCACTCTGCCCAGTCTATCTCCCCAACCGTATCAACAATTGAAATGTTGTGCTAAGGTGATTTATTAAGAAGTAATGTGTAGCATGACTTGGTGAAGAGAGGGCCTGTGTGACTTGGATCTGGAACAACTACCAGTGAAGCTAGCTTTAGAAATAAAAACCACACTTCATAAAAAGAAAGGAGCTAGAGGCTAAGAGATGACACAGAAAGTCCTCACATGGTCCTTCTTAAGTTTTTTTTTTACTTCTCATACGTGTTTAGACCTAGAGTTCCTTAAGATTTGAAACAATATGCTATCAAGGTAGAAATTGTTCCTGGAATTGATACTATAATATGACAGGTTCTGTAAACAGTCAGATGTGGGTTCAAATTCTGATGGCCATTTTCCAAGTTATGACTTTAAGCAAGCTATTTAACTTCTCTAAGACTCGGGTTTTTCATCCATAAAATGGAGGTAAGATGTCTAAGATACATAATTTTTTGCAAGATTAAAGTGAGTTTACCCCATACATTCTACCAGATGTATGTAGCCTTGAAACATCATAGGTACTCAGGAAATGGTAGATATTTTTATTCTTGTTGTTCTTCTTTTTCTTTTTGAGCCTCTTTTCTTTTTTGATTCAGAATATCTGGCTACTTTAACATCTATCTCTATATATCTAGCATTCACCATAGAGATGAGTATTTTACAGCTCTCAATGTTTGTTTGTTTGTTCGAATATGAGAACAGTATTACTGATATTTACTAAAATGAGTATCTTGGTTTTCGGAAGTGAAGTAATGAACTCTGCTGTTTTCTAATAGACCAGGAGTGGCAGCTTTCAGGATTAAAAATGTCATGTTACACAGGACACTTTGGCTCCCCCCTTTGCCTGAGAACATTCCTTCCCTCCTCTGAGAGCCAGCATGAGTGCTCCAGTATGGGGACGATGCGGGGTCCAGCTCCATGCTCGCTCAGGGCCTTGATGTGAAATTGCAGAGCCTGACGGACTATTTCCTTGTTCTTTAAAGAGAAATCCATCTCTCCCCTTCCACCGGACTCTTAAAAATGTGCTGTAGAATTTCCTTTAGAAGCTTGTCTCTAAGGAGATACAAAGCTAATTTTACAATGGTCCCCTTTTTATAGTGTTACATAAAAAGTTTCCTCATTAATATTAGCCAAACAAAATTCTCTAGCAACATGAGGGAATGAAAGCTTAGTTATAAGGACAGCTCTCATTCTATCATGCTACGGAGAGCAACAAGAAGAATTATGTTCAATGTGGCATCAGTCTATGGCAGCCCATTTTAACACCATGAAGGTTAGTTGAATTGTGTCTTGTAGCTAAATTACATAATCTGACACCTTCCTGCTCAGAGTGGGGTCCCTGAACCTGCAACATCAGCACCACCTGGGAGCTCATTGGAAATGCAGGGTCTCAGGCCCCATGTGACTATTAAAATGCAATCCCCCCCAAAAAAACCTAGCGTTGATCAGCAATCCACTGTGGCTGACATTGGTGCTTTTTCATTTTTATGATTCTATTATGCAAAGCTCTCTATAAATGATCCTCAAAATAGTAACTGAGACTGATATTTATTGAGTATGTACTAGGTGCATGGTCTGAAGTAGGTGCCAAAAGTACTGAGCCAATCCTGCTTTGGAAAGTGCATATCGTAGGGACATTCACCAACCAAAAAGTGTTGTGAGAATGACTGAATCTGCCTGGAGGGTCCTAGGAACCTTCTCAAAGGAGATGATAATTGAGTTAAATCTAGAAATGATAAATAGGCATTGTTGTTCCAGGTAGGGGTGGAATCCAAGGGAGAGGAAATCACCTGGACAAATGATAGGGAGGTCTGAAAGGAAGTTGCTTGCTTTGAGTGGGCAGGCAATTAGGCATGATGACTTCAGAAGTCCTACACAGGAGAGGTTTGAGGGAAATGATCTGATTGGGAGAAGGTTCTAGGGAACTTGCTTTGAAGCTGAATTCGCACAGCATCTTGACACAAAACTGAGACATTTTCATTGCCCACATTGAAAGAGAGGATGTGTGGCCACTGGATGTTATTGGAGGGGATGCGTTAATCTCACCCAAGTCATATCCTTGGCTGTGCAGCTAGAACAGGCTGGAGAATCAGCCACAGAAGAAGGTGAAGCCAGATTGTAGAAAGCCGTAAAGCATGTGAAGGATTCACTGCAGATCTTAACATGATCAGCTTGATGCCTTACAAGGTTGACTGGTTAGGGCGTGCAGGGAGTGCTGGGAGGGGACAACAATGGAGGCACAGAGCTGAATAAGGAGCAGTGGGATGGGCTCAAAGAGTGAATAATTGATTATATTCTCTACAGTGACATTTATTTTCTTGATTCACAGGAAAAACTATTTCTGAGGTAGTTACACTGAAAGTATAATAATAACCTAACTAACATTTATCAATGTGACAAACACTGTTTTGGGCTCTTGCCATGGATTAATTGCTTCATCTTTATGACTACCCTGTATTTAAGGATCTCCTATTTCTCTCATTTTATAGCCAGGAAAATTGAGGCACAGATAAGGTTAAGTTACTTGCCCAAGGCCACACAGTTCTAAAGAATTAGAATTTGGCTTAGAATCTAGGTGATCTGATTTTCTAAATCCCTATGTTTCATTGTTTATTCATGACAACAACATTTTTATATTTTTGTAATAAATTATTTAGAGAATAAAAAAAGAAAATAATTGAGGTGATATATTCATTACAGTGTTGTGCACATAGTATGTGCTTGATTCATACTATTGAATCAACAAGTGAACTTTTGATAAAAATCACTCTCATTGAACATGTATGTGCTAGGCACTGGGCTAAGTGTTTTACATAAATTACAAAAACCTCACAGTAACCCTCTGAGGTAAATACAGTAGAATATTAACACTTAACACTTACATAATCAATCAGGATTACAAAACAAGTTTACATATGGCATCTCTTTTGATCTACAAAAAAAATATCGTATAAGGTGGATAACAACTTGACCCCTATTTTGGGTCTAAAGGGTGGGCTCAGGCTATACAGCAAGAAGTTGTGTACCTGACCTTAAGTTTTCTAAATCTGAATGTTGCTAATGTTCCATCATGCTATACTGCCCTCAAAGATCTGTATGCATTATAAAATATTATGTATTTCTAAGGGTTAAAATAACCAGAGCCTATGCTATAGGAGGGAGATTTTGAGCTTGCCCTGGAAAGGTAGGAGCACAAATGTCAGGAGAGAACATTGCAGAGAACCAGGACGGTTGTCAGGGAAGAAAAGAAGGTTGGAAAGTGTGAGGTATTTTTGATGATTAGCAGCTCAGGTGTATAACAAGTACTTAGCAAACTGTAAAGGCATTATGTAAACATTAGTTGTTATTATTATGAAGTTTATGATTGTTTCCTATCAGAGTGTGCCAATTTGGATTCTCGACACATGTTGTGTTTTGTTTGGATCAAAGGAGAAATCTTAAACCATTCAAGCAACTGAAACAGACATTTTACCCACATATACGTTGGAGGACTGGACCCCTGCCATTCCTATTTTTATATGTTGAAATCTCTAACTGTCTAATCGTGGTGGTACAAAGTTCACTCCCTCAGCAGCCAAGATTGATTTTTCCTTTGAGTAGACATGCTTCACAGAAGTACCCTTTCCAGTTACATTTTGAAAGTCATCAGACATGCTGTTATAAATGATCGCAGAAGATTACTGGAGATGCTGCAAAATAATAGTGAACCAAGTAGCATCTGTAATTTCCAAGGATGGCTCGCAATCATCACTCAAAATGAACCCTATCTGAGAGCAGGGCTGAACTTTTCTTTTCCTCTCTCTCTTCCTTTTACTACTTTATAACATAGCTGAAATGGATACTGCACCTCATGAATTTTTATGCAAAATATTAAGTTGCAAGCCACTGCTGTGCAGACAAACTCTCCTTGTGAAGAAGAGAGTTAGCTTGCACAGTTCAATGGGCTGACATCCTTAGGTAAAAAGACTCCATGTCAGCCTGGCCAATTCAGAGTAACAGTGTGTGCTGGTTGCTGACCTCGAAAGAGTTTTGGATGCCCCCGGGTTCATAGTCTCATATAGGCTGAAAGGAAAGTGATTCCACGTTTGTTGTCAGAATTGCCACCTGCTCAAGGTATCTCTCTCCTTAAGACATTTTATGTGTCTTAATCTCTTGTATGGTTAAACCATGAGAAAATGAAGTTTTCTGAGATGCAAACTGCTGAGCCACATTCCCAGGTCCCTGTGGGATCAGATGCAATTGGTTCAGATGCAACTAATCCCCAGGTTTGATTGATTCTATGTCATTAATATCTCTTGAACCCGCATCGTATCTCTCTGCCATGCCACCGCAGCTCAGGTCAGGCGCTCCTCTGTTCTCAACTATACCATTGGATCTGCTTTTGACTTGGTTTCCCTCCCTGTTATCTCTTCCCCTTCCATCTAGCTGTTTCTCAGCTGCCAGAGTGATTTTTCCACCTTTGGGTGTGGCTCTTTGTTTAAAATCCCTGATGGC
The DNA here is from genome assembly GCA_004027735.1 of Carollia perspicillata. Taxonomy (NCBI): domain Eukaryota; kingdom Metazoa; phylum Chordata; class Mammalia; order Chiroptera; family Phyllostomidae; genus Carollia; species Carollia perspicillata. Next base: position 6,204 of record PVKM010043764.1, on the reverse strand, counting down.
TCCCACATTGCCTGAGGGAGAAAATCCAGGCATCTGGGTGTGACAATGAAAGCCTTTCACAGCCTGACCACAGCCAGCCTCCACCAGTTCACCTTCCAGTTATGCCCTGACACAGGACTCCCGAGCTACCAGTTGTTTCCCAAATATACCGTATAGTTTTCTGTTTCTGTGTCTATTCTTAATCACTTTCTGAAGCGTTTCCTGATTTCAACCCTTCTCCTGTGTCCCTAAAGTTAGAGGAAATGCTTTCTTTAATAAATTTAATCCAGCAAAAAATCATGGAGATCCTGTTGGATACCAGACACTGTGTCCTGTACTTGAGACCAAGTTATGTCATACTTCAGTTGGGGCAGTTGGGAGATGAATGAGGAAACAGATTATCCTAACCCAGTGACATAAAGATCGCATTGTAATAAAGAAGTGCTCAAACAAAGGTCAGAGGGAGGCATTTTTAGACACCCGATCTGAGTTACTACCCGCCTTTACAGATCCAATTTCTATCACATTACCCAGCATTTATTATCTAGGCTTATCTTATTTATTCTGTTGTTTTCTTATGTATTTTATCTCCTCCACAGGATGTAAGCTCTGTAGGAGCAGATACTCTGCAGAAGCAGATCATTCACTCTTGTCACACCGTTTCGAATAGTGCTTGGCATATTGCAGGTGCTTAAGAAATATTTATTGACTACATGAATGTGGTGCTGAAGGTTTCTTGCTTCCTCTTCCCTATCCTCTTTCTTCTTACTTTTCTCTTAGATTGACTAAGACTGGCCTGAGCTCATGCTAATTGCACCCACTGCGTCATTTTAACTGCGCTGTGCTTGATGTGGAGTGTTAAGTTTTATTTCATTCTGGGGCCTTATCTGACCATCTATTACTCATAGTCTCTTGTTCATTTGTGTATCTATCCATTACCCATACCACAAATATGCTGACCACCTGGCTATATGCAGAAAAAGATGAATAAGATGAAATTCTTATTCATCTTATTCATCTTCCATCAATAAGATGATATTTATGAGCTGCTACTTGGTGTCCTTTACTTACATATGGGGGGTGCAAATGGAAATCTCAGGCGCTATGCTCCTAAGAAACTGATAGTTGAGGGCACTCTTTCCAAAATGAATTTGAAGCATTCCGTAGCAGGCCATCCAAATCCTGGTACTAAAGAAGTAAAACTCGGGTCAATCAAATACAGGCTATTATCACATTTGGATTTGAGATTTTTTTTCTGCTAAGGCAAAATGAGAGCCAGTTTAGATTACAGACATGTTCAGTGTGAGAAAGTTGTGATTCTCTGTGGATACTCTATTTTCTTTAGATTAAATTCTTAAGAAAAATTTTTATGGAGGACCCAATATCAGAGACATCAAATGATTTACTATGCAATGTCCTATACAGTAGTTTTTATAAGCACAATTAAATCTAGTAACTTGCAGTTATTAAGCCAGAAGCTACTGTATATATGCATCTATTCATCTCATTTAATTCTCATTCTATGTTATGGATGCTCTTATTGTCCCTACTTTACAAATGGAGAAAATGAAGCCTCAGAGGTTAAATAACTTACCAGAGACACACAACCAGTAAGTGGCCGAGCTGATAATAACACCTCGGCAGCCTGACTGTGGAGCCCATGCCCTGACAAATACAGCAAGGGGGAGAATGACTATTCCTGACATGATCCCTCCATAAAAACAGTGGTCATGTCAGTATAAGGCAACACAGGATAAATCTGTGAATGTTTGTGGAGCCTCTTGTGGTTCCTTGACCGTATGGTAAAATGCCTAAGAGAATGACTTCGTACTATGAATATCTTTAATAAATACTTGGGAGCTTCTGTCAGGGGCCAGACTGAAAGCATTATGAGACAGATACTGTCAGGTAAGGCTTAGTGTATTTGGCTGAGGGCAGGGCTTTGTATTTTGGAAGCCACAGGAGCAGATGGTAGAACTGACATTCCATATGAAGGTCAAGAAACCCAACAAGCATTCTTCCCTTAATGCCAGACCACTTCATTTCCACCTGGAAGCAGGTTTTGATCGGTCTAGCACTTGGATTCAAGATTTGACTGGCTAAAACCTCTGAAAAGATTTCTGTTACTGCCTCTTGGAAAAATATTTGTCAAAGTGGAACCTCTTGGTTCTGTCTACCAAATTGAGGAGAACATGGCTGAAAGAATATACTGAGAAAACTCATATCATAGGGAAAAAAAGAGCACAGCCTGGGCTCAATTTTGTACATTTTCTGTACGATGAAAGCTCTGAACTAACAAGTCCTTTAAATGACTCTATAATGAGAAAACTCTTTTGTATGAATTTGTGAAGTTCACTGTCAACTCAGATCAATACATCTTGCACAGGTTGACTTTTTTTAATGCAATTTCTTGAAGTGGGTAAAAGGCCCTATGGATTGGATTGCTTGCTCCAGCTCTGAACGATAATGAACTGACTCAATAGCAACGAGACTAAAGTGTTTCCATTCTGTCTCAACACTCTTCTGTCCCTCACCAATGCCCTCTCCTGGTTTTTTTTCATGTGTCCTACCTACAGTCACCCTGGCTGGGGCTGTTGCAAAATCATCAAGAAGTGGTGCTTTGAAAATTTCAGAGAAGAGCCCTGGCTGGTGTAGCCCTGGCTGGTGTAGTTCAGTGGATTGAGCACGGGCCTATGAAGCAAAAGGTCACTGGTTCGATTCCCAGTCAGGGCACATGCCTGTGTTGCAGGCCAGGTCCCCAGTAGGGGACACGTGAGAGGCAACCACACATTGATGTTTCTCTCCCACTCTTTCTCCTTCCCTTCCCCTCTCTCTAAAAATAAATAAATAAAATATTTTAAAAATTATTTAAAAAATTTTTAGAGAAGAGATATGATTTTGCCTGGACAGTGGATGTAAAATTCCTGCTGCTCCATTCATGAATTTTTTTCATACTTCATATTATATCTGTAACTTGGGAGAACACCATATTCAAGTGCTATGGGCTCCATCCTCAGCTCTGGGGTTCCTCCTTCCCAGGCAGAACTGACCTATCAACGCTTTGAAATGTTTTGGGGAACTTACTTATTTAGGAGGTTGTCTCCTTCCTCTAGAGTAGGCTAGAGCATGGATATTAGAATTCAGTTGCCTCATTTCAAATCCTAACTGCCATATATTACTTAGACCTTGGGAAAATTCCTTAAGCTGTCTGAGCTTCAGTTCAGTTTCTTCATCTTTAAAATAGGAATAATAGTATCTATCCTGATAGGGTTAATTAAGATGTAAAGTGCTTATGTGTGAATTATAGTGCTTTGCTCATGTCAATTACTCAGTTAATATTGCTTATAAATATGAATGAGTATGTATGTATGAGAGAGACTGTTATTGTCTTTAAACTAAGAATTGTATCTTTTCCTTCCCTGAATTCCAGAGTTTAGTGTAGGATCTAGCACATGGCAGGTGCTCAGTAAATGCTAATTGAATTAATGACAGTAATGAAACCTAGCAATGATGATCCCATAGAGTTTTTCAAGTCAACTTTTAAATTAATTTTCTCCTTTGCAGTTTGTTTTTGGCTCTGCTATGAATTCAGTGACCTTGGGGTGGGAAGCAGGGAGATCATTTTTTTATCTGGAATGAGCACTTGGCATGCTAATGTCTTTGGAGCTATGAAATTCCTGTTCTCTCCTCTTGCTCTGGTTTGTGAGAGTAACCAGAAGTCAAGCACTGTCAGCATGCCAGCTATTGGCTGGTATACTTTCTATGAGGCCATCAGACTCAAAAGTTCTTGGGCAAGGGGTTGATTCTGAATTGAGGGGCTCAAACTTAGGAATGAAGACGTTTTCCCATATAAGACCCTCATCTATCCTAATTCCATCTATTTCTGGCTGTGTGACCTTGGGCAAGTCACCTAAGTTCTCTTGCCCTGCTTTCTAAGTAGATATGGAGACTCCTGTTCTGTTTATCACTCCATGTGGTGGTAAGGTTTCAAGAAGACTGCGCTCTTTGTCAACTGTAACAGGAACCCAGTAATCATGCCACCATGGCTTTTGGGTCAGGGTGCAGCCATTCTCTTGCCTCTAAATTTTCCAGAGATGGGGCACAGAGAACTTTCAGACAGAATCAGTAGACGTTTTCTCAGATCAGTTCATACTTAAGTTATAGGCAGAAAAGAGTTGTGAAATACAGACTGTTAAGGGCCCTGAACTCTAGCCACTGGTCCAATGACAAGTAGGCATTATTTACCCTGCTTTTCACATGAGAACACTGAAAGCAAAAGAAACTCTGCAACTTGTCCAAGGTCATCCTGCTTTTAAGAGCATGCACTTGAGATTCAAAGCCAGGTCTGTCTTAACCACGCTCCTGTATTGCCTCCCAAAACTGAGATGAAGGAAGTCTAACTACTGTTAAATTTACATAACATCTGGTAATCTTTTGTCTGTGTGCTGAAGCATTGTTTGAAATATAAAAGAAAACAAAGTAAATACTTTTGCACTTTTGCATGCTATCAAATTTTTGACAACTGGCACCCTCCTACATAGTCTTATTCTGGCTCTTTGTCAATTATGTGAACACGCTGATAGGGACAGGCTACCCTAACAGAGCAGAGCACAGAGTTCTTACCTTCTGCCTGAAGTTTTTTATTCTCTGGCATAGAGAATGCACCTGGCCTGTTGCCAATAGAATGAGCAAAAAATAGTCAGGGGAACTGATGCCCACGAGAGGTGAGGAGATGGTACAGAAGCACTGGCCTTGCAAAGCAGATGTCAGGCTTTTGACCCAATAAAATATGTAGTAAAGCCCTGAGAGAATTCCTATATAAAACTGTTAAGAAAACTGCACAGAGAATCAAAAAGATATTCTTCATCAACCTCTGTCAGTTTTAGCTCCTAAATGTCCCTTAATTTTGCCAACGTCGATCTATCTCATTGCTATGTTCCTTTTGCAGGCCACCATCATCTTGAACTCTAATTACTAAAGTAGCAACCTAAAAGCTTTCCCCTAATATTTTCTTACCTCTTACCTCCATTTCATCCATTCTGTGCTCTACAGTCATGATAGTCTTCCTAGAATGTATATCAAGTTATTCTCCTGCCTTGAATCAGGTTTCTTGATGTTTTTAGGGTAAAATCCAAACTCTCTGAGTAGCTATAAGCACTTTCATAATTTTCCCTCTCTGGGCTCATTCCTTGCCCTTCCCACTTTCCCCCAAATATTTTCCAGAATCAATACTTTAGCAACATTAAATCCTTGGAATTTGTCACACTTTTTCTCATTTCTGGTTAGAAGCATATGCGGTCCCTTTTGCTCCCTTGCAGGCTCCTCCATTCTATACACAACTTCTTAGTTTATAAAGGATCTGCTTAGAGATGGCTTTCTCTGGAAAAGTTCCATTGGCTCTTCCAGTCCTCCAAACAACTGGCCTACAGGGAAGGATTACACTGATTGCGGTGTCAGGGAGTAGAGCTAAGGATAATGTACAGAAAGGTATAGAGCACGGATTTTAGCCTGGTCTCTCAGGACTGATCTGTGAACAAGATAGACAGAAGTGTTACAGAACTCCACACTTTAGTGGAGAACAAGAGACCATAAAAATAAATGTAATGAGTAAATTATGTGATATCTGAGATGGTGAGTCAAAAATAAGGTAAGAATAAGTGGCATCAGTAGTAGAGGGATGGTGGGCTACAATTTAAATATGTTGTTCAGCATAAGCATCATTTAAAGAGTGACATTTGAGAATGTTAGTCATGCAGATGTTATGGTTAAGAAAGCCAGCAATTTGGAGTTTAGTCTGAGATAGGAAGCCTTTGGAGTGTTTTTATCAGGGTATGTCATGATCTGACTTCTGTCTGAAAATGATCGTTCTGGCTGTCATGCAGAGAAGAAGCAGGCAGTATCGCAAAGGTGAGGGTGGGCTAGAGGTGCCAGTGGAGATCATCAAGGAGGTTATTGCCTCCCATTAGTTAATGTGAGAGATGGAGATTTGAACTAGGGTGGTGGTGGGTATGGAAGTGGAAGTGGTGAGGAATGGCCAGTGTTTAGATATTTTTTAAGGGTCAGTGAATACAATTTGACATATGGATTGGAGGACTTCTAGGTTTTGGCCTGCATGGTGTTCTCATTTACTGAGCTGGGAAAGGTTGAAGAAGAACTGATAAGAGCCAGGTAGCAAGATAGAGAGGCAGGACTTAATAGTAATCAAAAGTTCTTTTTTTGGACACA
>PVKM010043763.1:0-12431 GCA_004027735.1 Carollia perspicillata | reverse complement strand
GGGTTTGCCCCAGGAGAGAAAAATAAGCACTACACCATCGTAGAGATTTGAAAACAATGATAAAGGTGGACTAAAGTCAACCTTCTTTTTCTCATTGCCATATGCTTAGTGATAAAACACTACTCTCAGGGAGAAAAATAACATTATTGATCTAAACCACAGGTGGCAAACACAAGGCCCACAGGCCGAATCCGGCCCTCCCCCTTGTTTTATTCTCCCCCCACCTTGTTTCTACCCAGCAGCAGCGCTCAGCTCCTTGCCCCTAGTTGAGGAGTAGTTACATTTTTACAGTCCTCAAATTACATTCGGCCCTTTGAAGGCAACCGTGAGGCTGGTGTGGCCCCCGGGTGAAAATGAGTTTGACACCCCTCCTTTAAACTCTAAAAATTTCCTGCGATTACCGTTTGAACTTTAATAATACAGATGTAAGCTTCAAATTAGCACTTTTTTTTACTATCTTTTCTATATGAAAAATAATTTTAAAAACTCTGTATTGCCCCTTAATCTCTCTCCCCCCTTTCTCATGTACACACACACACACAGAATCAGCTACATGTATTTATGTTGAGAGTCAATTCCTAAGGGTTCAGAATCTTTCAAACTCACTTGGCACGTACGTTGTGTCTCCAGCCTGTATATATTCCTGCATTTCAGGAGTAGATTCAATATAAACAGCACCACAGCCATCGTAGTGATTAAGACACAGACCTTGAGTTACTTCAGTTCTGACATTATGTGAGACTTTTTATGTATGCAATTTAACAGCCTACAGGGAAACAGCAAAATGTAATACTTTTTGTTTGGTAAGTACAGAGTTTAGTTTACTCATGAAGTGCTTTAATAAATTTGGCTAATATATTTAACATGAAATTTGTTTTTATTCATTATTTTAAAACTAAAGAATGAATCAAGGAAAAAACATTACATGACTGGTACAATTTAGTAGTTGTCCTTTTTCTTTTGTAGACATTTTAGTTTCATTAAAGTTGACTTTTTAGTTACTTACAATTATTTACATAAATTATTACGTCAGACTAACCAAAAGATCGAAGTTATTGTCTGTTTCACTTTATGATTATTACTGGACACTATCTTCTTGTTGGTGTTAAAAATGATCAGCTTCTGGTGTCAGGTTCACTAAGTATCTCACTGTCAATATGCAGTCAGGAAGTCAGAAAAGTGGAGGACCGACAGGGCTGGAATTAAAACTCAGACTTCCTGATCTCTAATTAAACCTGTTTCTAGTATTTCCTATGAAAGAGAAAGCAGCTACTGATGGATTTTGACATTGGATTTAGAATATATATATAGATATATTCTATATCTATATATATATTATATTCTATATATAGAATATATTCTATATATTCTATATATATTCTATATATTATATTATATATTTATATAATAAATATAATAAATATAATAAATATTATAAATTTATATAATAAATATATATTATATATTATATTATATATTCTATATCTATATAATATATTATATTCTATATATAGAATATATTCTATATATTCTATATATATTCTATATATTATATTATATAGATATAGAATATATTCTATATATAGATATATAGATATCTATATATGTACAGATAGATATATAGATATATATTCTATATCTATATATATTCTATATCTATATATATTCTATATATATTCTGAATCCAATATATATATATAATTCAATCCAATATATATAAAATCATATATATATATACATATATATATATATATATATAATTCATTTTTAAAGAGAGAGGAAGGGAGCCAGAGAAACGTTGATCAGTTGCCTTTCACATGCCTCCAACTTGAGACCTGGCCCGTGACCCAGGCATATGCCCTGACCAGGAATTGAACTGGTGACCTTTTGATTGGCAGACAAGCACTCAATCCACTGAGCCACACCAGCCAGGGCAGAATTAACATATATATTACTAGATAACAATGATGTACTAAGTGCAACTCATAAAATGCAACTGCCTCTTGAATATGTTCAAACAATAAGTTAAAATTATCAGGTCCTACTTCTTTATCATTTACAGTTTTATTTAGATTAAGTGGGAAGTCAGGAAACCTGCATATTCCCCATTTCTCTCAATCTGAAAAGCCTCTGTGTGCAGTATAAATTGGTGGTCTATTTTCATTTTTTTGAACTTATGGGTCCAATTTTCCCAGCACTATTTATCGAAGAGACTGTTTTTACTCCATTGCATGTTCTTGCCTCCTATGTCAAGTATTAATGGACCATAAAGGTATGGGTTGATTTCTGAGCTCTCTATTCTGTTCTCTTGATCTATATGCCTGTTCTTGTGCCAGTACCAGGCTGTTTTGATTACAGTGGCTTTGAGGTATAGTTTGATAGCCAGTATTGTGATCCCTCCAACTTTGTTCTTTCTCAAGATTGCTGAGGCTATTTGGGGTCTTTTTTGGTTCCACATAAATTTTTGAAATATCCGTTCTAGATCTATAAAATATGCCATTGGCATTTTAACAGGAACTGTGTTGAATATATCAACTGCTTTGGGTAGTATGGGCCTTCTAATGATGTTAATTCTTCCAGTCCACATGATCTCACTCATATGTGGAATCTAATGAACAAACTAAACTGAGAAAATAAAACCAGAGGCATGGATACATGGAACAGACTGCCAGATCTCAGAGGGGAGAAGAATGGGGGACTGGAAGAGACTAGCCAAAGAACATATATGCATAGCCCACAGACATAGACTACAATGTGGTGAACGGGGGGGAGCAAGGGCTGGGTGGAGGGGCCCAAAAGGAGGAGAGGGGATATCTGTAATAGTGTCCACAATAGAAAATAAATAAAGGCTTGGTGGAAGATGCTGGATTGGGGATGACAAAGAAGGCCTTAATAATTCTCTCAGTTTGACTAGGCTTCTTCTTGACGCTAGGCCGTTCCTTCCCTTCCTTAAATCATTTAGTTGAGAAAACTCTATTTTTTTTAATTGTTCAAGTATAGTTTCCTGCCTTTCCCCTCCATCTCAGCCCACTCCCTCAGCCCTCCACACCTCCCTCCTGTTTCCACCCCACCCCCTTGCTATTGTCCATGTGTCCTTTATACTGGTTCCTGCAAACACTTCCCCTTTTCCCCTGAAATTCCCTCCCCTCTACCCTCTGGTCACTATCAGCCTACTTTCAATTTCAGTGTCTTTGGTTATATTTTGCTTGTTTGTTTGATTAGGTTTCTGTTAAAGGTGAGATTGTATGGTATTTGTCTTTTACCACCTGGCTTATTTCACTTAGCATAATGCTTTCTAGTTCCATCCACACTGTCACAAAAGGTAGGAGCTCCTTCTTTCTTTCTGCTGCATAGAATTCCATTGTGTAAATTACCATAGTTTTCTGATCCATTCATTTACTGATGGGTACCTAGGTTGCTTCCAGCACTTGGCTATTGTAAATTGTGCTGCTATGAACATTGGGGTGCATAGGTTTTTTGGATTGGTTCTTAGTACATAATCCTAGCAGTTGGAATTGCTGGGTCAAAAGGTAGATCCATTTTTAGTTTTCTGAGGAAACTCCATACTGTTTTCCATAGTGGTTCTACCAGTCTACAATCCCACCAACAGTGCACTAGGGTTCCCTTTTCTCCACATCCTCTTCCACACTTGTTGTTTGTTGATTTGTTTGTGATGGCCATTCTGACCAGTTTGAAGTGGTATCTCATTGTAGTTTTAATTTGCATCTCTCTGATAGCTAGTGATATTGAGCATCTTTTCATGTGTCTCTGGACCCTCTGTATGTCCTTCATGGAGAAGCGTCTGTTCAAGTCCTTTGCCCATTTTTTAATTGAGAAAACTTTCCATTGTAAAATCTTTCCCTGCCCCTTTGAGATATAAATCTTTTAAAAAATCTCTTGCCAGTTTTACAACCCAGGAAAGTCTTTCTCAAGAACTTGGGAGCCATCCCATTGAAATGTAGCCATCAAGGAAGACAGCATTCCTACCTCCCAGTCTCTAAAGGAGGATAGGAGTCTAACTTCCATGGGTACTGATTAGCAAACACATATGGTCCAATCACAGAGAAAAACATTTGCAAATTAAGCAGCAACCCTACATGCAGGGCACAACCCACTGGTCAGCCTCCCCACCGACATCCTCCAGTACTTCACCCACTCACTTCAGCACTTACAAACCCCGCCCCTCTTTGTTTCAGTGGAGTTGAGTTCAGACTAGGTTCTGGCTATCCATATTGGAATGGCCTAAAATAAAGTCTTCCTTGACTGTTTAACTTTGTCCAGTCCAATTTTTGCTTTGACAAGGATCAGATAAGAGCAGGGGAGAAGCATATTTGTTGACAAATAGGAAATAGAGTTTGATTTCAGAAAGGCCAAAGATGCTTTGTATTTCAGGGGGACCGACAAGGACTTCTTTGATAGGATCCTTTGCATGTGCCTTTACTGGGACTTCGGAGCACCGAACACAGGTATGTGAGGTCTTCAAGCTCCAATTACATCAGGAGCAGGAGGACTAACTTTGTGACCTCTGCACACTGGCTGTAGTCACAAGCAACTGTCTGTTACTAACCACCCCTTTTTCTTTTATTATTATTCACAGAATGTCTTATGTTTACTTTGGTCCTCACTTCTTCACTGTGGTTTTGAAGAAGTTCATGGGCATTCTGGGACAAAGCATTATACAGTCCCAACCAAATGACTGGTGATACTCTGATGTCTCAGATGCCTTGGAGGAAAAGGACAGTTCAGTGTGAAAGACAAAACTCTAGAGCTCTAAGTGAGGGTTCTATTTGTCAAATGTTCTGTTCATTTGTCTGTCTTATAGAACGGCAGTAGGGAAGTTTGTACAACAGTGGTCAGCACAGAAACTCTGACCTGACAGGAGAACCCTCTGTGATGATCTGGCTGGCAAAATGCAGAAAGGGAAGTCACTGATAACACCTAACCCTACAGATCACAGGCAGAGCCTGGCCCCTGAGCAGCACATACCTTGTGAGGCATTGACTGAGTGATGAAGCCAGTGTCTGGGCTGAGGTCCAGGTCCAATGGGAGACCCGAGGGGCTGCCGGAGGGTGAACTTTCTGCATGAGGCTTGTGAAGAAAAGGAAGAGCTCCACCTTGGCCCGTGACTCCCTGGCACTCTCCAGTGACTTGAACAGATGGACATGGAGAAGGGTTGTAAGACATATCAGCAAAAAAGTCTGAAAAACAATCTGGACAAAGAAAAACTCCATGTGACTTTCCTACTACAGGATGAGTGAGTCAGTCATGTAACCCCTTTTGAACCTCATGGGCTCGGTCTCCCAGTGTGGGCACTAGAAATACAAAATTAAGTGTATATGCCCGTTCTCTCTTATGAGCTCCCATGGGGGAGACAAGCAATTAAACAAACACTAACATTTTTAAAAGAGAATTTTATGAGTTTATTTGAGCCAAAAATGAGGACAATGGCTGGGAAGCCAGATCTCAAATACCCCCAGACATTAACATTTTAATGTGAAAAATGTGGACAGGTAAAGTCAAATGCATCATGAAAACACACAATAAAGGTACCTAACGTGATCTGGAGGGTCAGGAAAGGCTCATCCTTTGTATGAGAGCTTCATATCTAGGCTCTTGTACAGGAGGCGAGAAGAAGCTAGCCAGGCAAAGACAGGGGAGGACGTGGAAGGAGTCGCAATACATTTGAGGGCTGCAAGAAATTTGACTCTGCCCAGAACATAGAGCAAGAGGTAGGGAGCCTCAACCTGAAGACAGAAGACGAGTAGAAACTAGGTCATGCTGAAGCATTTTAAGAACAGAGACTTGGTCAGTATTATTTTTGAAATATGAATGATGTGGGGAAGTGTCAAGATATCTGAAAAGTGGAGTAAGTTATAACAGAGGAAGGCAGTCTTCGAGGTGAGTATTAAAATAACAGGGGACTTCATGATTATGCAAGGGTAGGCAAAAGTAGGTTTACAGCTGTGAACCCCAAATGGACCCCAACTGAAAAGAGAAAACTACAATAGATGTAGAGCACAGCTGGACCTGAAAGGAAACTTTTCTTTGTTTTTTGAATAAGAGAAAAAATGTAGTATTTTCATGGAAAGAAGGGAAAGGCCAATAAAGTGATATGTCATATAAAATGAAATATGGAGTTTCGATAAGTCACCAAATACCTTCACATGTAACACCTCAACAACAAAAACCAAATAAGGTTAAGTGACTTCCTCAAGTTCAAATGGTATAAATTAGACCCTAAAAACAAAGGCTCTGAAGTCTGGCTGATTCTGATAAAAATTTCAGCTCCACCTTGACCAGGGTGGCTCAGTTGATTGGGAATTGTCTCACAAAGCCAAAGGTCTCAGGTTCAATTCCCAGTCAGGGCACACGTCTGGGTTACGGGTTCAGTCCCAGTTGGGGTGGGTACAAGAGGCAACCAATTGATGTTTCTCACACTGATGTCTCTCCCTCTCTTTCTCCCTCCATCCCCTCTCTCTAAAAATAAATAAATTAAACCTTTTTATAAAATTTCAGCTCCACTGGTGACTTAATCAATCTAAACTCCAGTTTCCTCACCCTTAAAAGAAGAATAACCCTTACAAGTTGTTACGTGTGTCCCATGAGATAATGTATAGAAAGTGTCAGGCCTAACTGACACGTGGTTTAGAACTGAAAGTCATGAGCAAAAGAGGAGCTCGAGTTTTTTAATGGCAAGTCCACATTCTCTCTGCTTCACAGAGCTAACAAAAGAAATGCCTAAGTGTAACGAGGCAAGGTAAAAATAGGGAGGAAAATAAAAAATAAATACAGAGGGGGAAAGTCTCTGAAAAAGGGCAGGACACACTTTCTGTGACACGTGTAGAAAAGACAACAAATGAAGCCAGTGAGGATGGAAAAAATGTTAAGAAAGATTAAACAAAACAAGTCGTCTGTCACCAGCAGATTGAAGATGAACATTATAGTTTCAAAGTAAGCTGTCAGTGAGAAATCCAAGTCAACTAATCTATCGCCATCCTGTTACCAGACAGGCACCAGGCCCGCAGCAGGTCTGCCTCAGGCCGGGCTGTGGTATGTGGGCTCTTGACTTCATGTAGGAAAGATTTCACACGTGTCCAGGTGATTTTGAGTATATGTTTATTAAGGCTGAGGACTATGAAACAAAGGAAAGACTTAGGGTGGAAGAAGTAACAGGAGAGAGCTTAGGCGGGCTGCTTTGGCTCCCTAGAAAGGTTATATAGGAAAGGAGGGAGCCAAAAAGAGGCCGCTTTTAGTTCCCCTGGAAGTCAGAGAAAAAAGGGAGCCCTGGAGACAGGGTCAGGGGTAACCCCAGGGGGAGCTGCTGCTGCTTAGGGCTCCCCTGGCTGCAAGTCTCCTTAGGACCCTTAGAATTTAGGAGGAAATAAAAAGTTTATGCATTGGAAGGGCCAGGAGTGAGCTCTAGAGCAAGCCCATGCACCGGGTCTTTGTTCTGAGGGCTTGTCTTTTTCTTGTGGGTGAAAATCTTAGGGGAGGATTTTAGCAGAATATTCATTAGCTTTCCAGATGCATTTTTAATGATGCTGATAAATCAAAATGAATGCATAGGGGATTTGGGGAATATTCTTTTGTCCATTAAACCGTTTTATTTTTATCTTGAGTTTGTCTAGATTTTAATAGGGTTTTTGTTATGTGTTCCCCTGACTTCTGTCCTTGTGTAACACAGGGGTCAGGCCAAATCGTGAGAGAAGGCAGGGGGCAGGGAGAAAACCCCAATGTGGAATTTAAGATTAGAAGCATCTTATCGCCCTCCCTGTGAAGGGAGGGGCTACTGGAGCAGGGCGATGGCCGGAGGCAACTGGGCAGCTCCTGACTCAGCAGGAGGGATCTTGTACCAAGCATGCGCATGCGTGGTTCAAGACTTCTGACCCATGGTGCAAAACAAAGGCAATGCAAAGGTGATGGACCTATCGTGCAGGGATTTCTAGACCGAGCCTTTAAAACAGAAGATGCAGAGGTGCACACCGTGTTTCCCCTCCCTTGGCGAGCCTGGTCTGCTGCAGGAAGGCCGAGTTCCTGAGACTGGCAGGTTTCCCAGAGACCACATAGCTGGGCTCCAAGCCCCTGGACCCCTTCCACACAGAAAATGGCAGCACTAGCTGAACAGCAACTGGAAAATGGTCAAGCTGCCTGGATAATCCTGCTGTAGTTACCTGCATTGTATAAAGCGTGGTAGTTTTAGGAGTGGGAAAAGGGATTTCAGGCACATTCTTGAAGTGGCATAGGATGGCAGGGCGGTTTGTCTTTGGGTATTTTAAGGGGAACAGGGCCCTAAGGCAGAAACCTACCACCATTCCAAAACTGTATGACCTTTAAATAAACAACCCCTTTCCTTTTCACCAAACTCCGGTCTTCAGAGTTATGCCTCTAGGCGGTGAACAATGGAACCTCACTAATTGTTCTGCAACAGCGTGAGGCTGTCTGTTAACACTTGGGTTTAGTTGACACAAATAACATTGGGTCTCTGTTCTTTATTTCCAGACCAGGTAGGTTTAGGCTGTGTATTCTTGGTTAAGGAGGAGAGGTATAAACCATTCACTCTCCAGTGTCCTTGGTTAGGGGAGATAAGTTCTTGCGATCCACCAGCTGGCTAAGTTACTCAAACTGTTTGGCCTTGTTTTATTTCTTGCCTCAGTTTCCCCATTCCACTTTCCCAGGAATTTTCCTAGCTTCTTAATAGCTTGCCTCGATTCATTTACCACTACCACTGCCAAAAAAAACAACTTTGCTCTAAGCAAAAGAAAGAAAAAAGGAACTGATGAAAATACAATTACAGCTCAAGAAAAAGCAGTATTGATGCCTGGCCCTACATTTCTGTGGAGCAGGACAGCCCAGAGAATCATCTGCAGAGCCAGGGGCTCTGAGCCCAACACAGGGCAGGGTTGTTACAGTGCCTGAGCGGCTCTGCAAGGAAAGATGACTCCCTGGCAGCGGCTGTAATGGTGGAGGCAGCCACCAGGACCAGGAGCTGCACCAGCCTTGCAACAGAATGATGACTGTGTTGGTATTTTACGTGGAATTTGTCCTTTTCAGTTTCAAACCTAGAAACAGAAAGTTGCACTAAGAAAGCAGAATTCACATGCACAGCAGAAAAATTTAAAAATCAAGTTATTAACATAAGAAAAGATAAACACAGTCATGTCATCTCCACAACCAAAAAAGTGACTTCAGAACTGAGAATAGTATGCTGGAAAATTGGAAAGTAAATTAATTAACAACAGGAAAACAGAAAGAGCAAAAACCCAACAACAATTGGCTAAAATACATAACAATGTAAAGAAGCTTCAGCATCAGTCAAAAGATGTGAAGCCTACAGCTAATGTTGTAGAAAAGTTCAGAGAAATGATGGGGGAAACTGAAAATACAATTAACACCTCAAGAAACAGCAGAGTTGATATGGAGAGCTTATTAAAGAAGACAAAACAACTAATAAAGAGTTGCATGACATATCAAGAAAAATTGAGGCTGTGCTGTGGCACAGCATGTGTGAGGGGCCATTGCCCAGATCACCCAGCTAGCCATGGGCGGATTAACAGAATTCTGGCCAAGACAGAGGAGTAGGTAAACATACTTCACCTCTGCACACAACTACAGCAAGCATTACAACTCAACTACAAAACAAACGTCACCCAGATTCATCAGAAAATCGAGCTGTATGGAAATCTGACAACCAAGGATTTAAAGAAGCCATGTTCATACAGATGGGTGCCTTTTCTTTTTCTAAAAATATTTATTTATTTAACGCATAGAAAATATTTATTTAATTAATTTACTTAAAATATTTTTTATTTATATAATTTATAAATAAATAGAGGGAGGGTAAGGGAGTGGAATTAAAAATAAATAAACAAAAATTAACAATGTTATTTATTTTATTTTTATTTATTTATTTTTAATTTCACTCCCTTACCCTCTCTCTATCTATTTATTTTCAGAGAAAGGGGAAGGGAGAGAGAAAGAGAGGGAGTGAAACCTCAATGTGTGGTTGCCTCTCACGCACCCCTACTGGGGACATGCCCTGCAACCCAGGCGTGTGCCCTGACCGGGAATCAAACCAGCAACACTTTGGTTCACAGGCCCGTGCTCAATCCACTGAGCTACACCAGCTAGGGCCAAATGGTTGCCTTTTCTACAATAGAGCACACAACTGAGACAGGGAGTCAAAGTAGCTCTACCTAATACACAGAAACAAATACCAGGAGGCTGCCAAATTGAGAAGACAAAGAAATATGGCCCAAATGAAAAGAACAGAACAAAACTTCAGGAAAAGAACTAAATAAAATGGAGATAAGTAACCTATCAGATGCACAGTTCAAAACACTGATTATCAGGATGCTCAAAGAAATTATTGGGTACTGGGCAACAGCATAAAAAAGACCCAGACAGAAATGAAGTTTGCACTAAGTGTAGTAAGGAAAAGTCCGCTGGGAACCAACAGTGGAGGGGATGAAGCTGAGATTCAAATCAGTGATTCAGAACATAAAGAAGAAAAAAGCATTCAATCCGAACAGCAAGAAGAACAAAGAATTTAAAAAATGAGAATAGAATAAGGAGCCTCTGGGAGATCTACAAATGTACCAACATCTGAATCATAGGGGTGCTGGAAGGAAACGAGGAAGAGCAAGAAATGGAAAACTTATTTGAAAGACTTCTGGCCAAGATGGAGGCATAGTTAGACACACTGTGCCTCCTCACACAACCAAAAGAACAACAAATTTAAAAACAAAAAACAACCAGAACTGCCAGAAAATCGAACTGTATGGAAGTCTGACAACCAAGACGTTAAAGAAGAAACATTCATCCAGACCAGTAGGAGGGGTGGAGATAGGCAGCCAAGTGGAGAGGACTCATTGCAAGATGGTGGCTGGCAGACCAGGTGAGGCAGTGGGTGGTAGAGCAGGAAATCCCACATTTGTGTGCACAAAAACCAGGAGGAACAACTGGGGAGTGAGACAGACCTTACGACCCAGGGTTCCAGTGTAGGAAAATAAAGCCTCAAAACCTCTGGCTGAAAAAAAATCAGTTTGGGTTTCAGTGGTGGGAAAAACTCCCAGCTTCACAGGAGAGTTCGTTGGAGTGACCCACAAGGTCCTAGAACATACACAAAACCACCTGCCTGGGAATCAGCACCAGAAGGACCCAATTTGCTTGTGGGTAGCAGTGGAAGCAACTGAAAGCTGGTGGAGAGCTAAGCAAACAGCATCATTCCCTCTCAGACCCCTCCCCAACATACAGCAACACAAGGCAGCCATGTGGGTTGTGCCACCCTAGTGCATACCTCAGACTCTGCCCCTTACTACGTAACAGGTGTACCAAGACAAAAAAAAAAAAAATGGCCCAAATGAAAGAATAGATCAAAGCTCCAGAAAAAATACAACTAAGCGATGAAGAGAGCTGATCTATCAGATGCACAGTTCAAAACACTGGTAATCAGGATGCTCAAAGAATTGGTCAAGTATGGTCACAAAATAAAGGAAAAGTGAAGGTTATGCAAAGTGAAATTAAGGAAAATGTACAGGGAACCAACAGTGACAGGAAGGAAACTAGAACTCAAATCAACAGTTTGGACCAGAAGGAAGAAATAAACATTCAACTGAAACAGAATAAAGAAACAAGAATTCAAAAAAATAAGGAGAGGCTTAGGAATCTCTGGGATAACTTAAAATATTCCAACATCTGAATCATAGGGGTACCAGAAGGAGGAGAGGAAGACCAGGAAATTGAAAACTTATTTGAACAAATAACGAAGGAGAACTTCCCCAATCTGGCAAAGGAAATAGACTTCCAGGAAGTCCAGGAAGCCCAGAGAGTCCCAAAGAAGTTGGATGCAAGGATGCACACACCAAGGCACATCATAATTACATTAGCTAAGATTAAAAATAAGGAGAGAATCTTAAAAGCAGCAAGAGAAAAGGAGACAGTTACCTACAAAGGAGTGCCCATAAGCCTATCGTTTGATTTCTCAAAAGAAACCTTGCAGTCAAGAAGGGGCTGGGAAGAAGTATTCCAAGTCATGAAAAGCAAGGACCTACATCCAAGATGACTCTACCCAACAAGGCTATCATTTAGAATGAAAGGGCAGATAAAGTGCTTCCCAGATAAAGTTAAGTTAAAGGAGTTCATCATCACTGAGCCCGTATTACATGGAGTTTTAAAGGGACGTATCTAAGAGAAAGAAGATAAAAAATATGAACAATAAAATGACAAAAAGAATTCACAATTATCAACAATGAATCTAAACAAAAACAAATTATGCAAACAATTAGAACAGGAACAGAATCATAGAAATGGAGATCACATGGAGGGTTATCAATGGAGAGGGGGAAGGGGAAAACGGGTGAAAAAGTACAGGGAATACGTAGCATAAATGGTAGGTAGAAAATAGACAGGGAGAAGTTAAGACTAGTATAAGA
>PVKM010043762.1:0-12425 GCA_004027735.1 Carollia perspicillata | reverse complement strand
CCGTCCCTCCCTCTCCACCCTG
This sequence comes from Carollia perspicillata, assembly GCA_004027735.1. NCBI lineage: Eukaryota > Metazoa > Chordata > Mammalia > Chiroptera > Phyllostomidae > Carollia > Carollia perspicillata. The sequence continues at coordinate 12,403 of PVKM010043762.1, read as the reverse complement.
GCCGCCCTGTTAGACCCGACAGCACCACCCTCCCGCCAGCTGCAGCCTTCTCTGCACCTTCTCCCACGGGCCACCTGACTCTTAGCCACCGGCCTTCTCTTCTCGCCCTCCGTTACGTCCCCTCTCTCCTCAGCCCTCCGGGGTTTGACTCCGCAGCACCTGCAGAGTCGGGTGCGGCCTCTCCCGGGGGTGTGAGCCCAGCTGGGGCCCCCCGGCCCGGGCCGGCCTCTGCTGGTTTCCCGTAACCACCAGCCAGCCACGCAGCCTGTCCTGACGGCGTCACTCCGTGCTGGCCCAGCCTGGCATTCCTCCTGTCCCCGGGAACATGTCGGCCTCCCTGTAGCGCTCAGCTCAGGCCTCCACTTCTTTCTCTTGTCGGTTTTCCCATCCCCGCAGTGGTCCCTGTAGAGTATTCGTCTTATTTTATCAAATCCTGTCATTTGGTTGAGTCAACTTCGGTTGCTTAAACAGCGCTGCACCGCCCCCCTCCCCCCCACAGGTACAGGCCCCTGAGAGCTGGAACCTCACTGACAGTCAGAGGCTGCTATGCATCAGAAATGCCTGGGATGCATTTTCGAAGCCATGCGTGGGGCAGGAGGGGCACTCCGTGTTTGGTCCTCGTGCTCCGGGAAGAACCTTCATGTCTGTTGGCACCGCCGTGCCCAGCCGGGAGCCGGGGCCACAGGGTAGCTGTGGCACTCTGATTGTGGCCGGACTCCATGTCTGCAGGGACAGGTGGCCCGGTGTCCTTTGCCCTGAGCCGCTTCCTTTGTGCACAGGGCCTGTGCAGCACCTGCTGACTCGCGGGGCAGATGTGGGTGAGAGCTCGGCCCTGAGAAAGCCGACCTCTGTGGGCTGTCTGCTGAGGGGGCGCCGCAGCCGGGAGGGTGGGCTGCTCCCTGGAGGGAGCTGGGCCTGCACTGGGCTCAGGACCCTCCTCTCTGCCCCATTCAGGGCCCATCTCAGAGGGATGGGGCCTTCTCGGCTTCGCAGCAGCACCGGTGCCTGCGAGTGACAGCATCCTCATGGCCCCTCGGGCCCTTGCCACCTCGCTTGTGCTCAGACACGGTGACAGGTAACAGCTCTTCGTGCAGAGGCCTGTGGTGCTCCCTGGCAGCCGGGTCTGCCCCCAGCGCTGCGGTCTTTGCTTTCACGTGGGGCCTTAGCGCCCCTAGGAGTGCAGGGGGCCTCTCGGGTGGCAGGACAAAGGCCAGGTGTTTGCTCCTGTGCCAGGGGACCCCAGCCTTTTGTGATTTGGGGGTGAGCCCACAGTGTCCCCCATTCTGTGGTGGCTGCAGTGGGAACCTTTGGCTTTCTTGCAGTCTGTTCTTAGATCCTCGGCCATTGGCTGGGGCCTGAGTCCGGCGTCCGGGCTGCCTGTGCTTTGCCGGGAGGCCCCTTCTCTGAGCCCCCGTCTCCTTGGAGCAGGGTCACTGGTTCGAGGGCGGGCGGCACAGTGGGAGCCTCGAGTGTCGAACCATGTGACTGAATCTCAAACATGCTGTTGCCAGAGGCAGAGGCAGGCTCCAGAGTGCGGACACGCGGGGCAGGAACGTCGCTCAGATTCGGAAGCACAGCCGACAAGAACCAGCCGGACTGGCGTTCTGATTTGTCAGGGGCACCATGCTGGGCCCTTGGGAGGCCGCAGTGGACGAACCCAGTCCCTCCCGAGTGGCGCTGACCTGCTGTGGTGGGGGGGGCTGGACTGTTAACCAGGCGAGCATGTGGGAAGGGTCAGAGGCCGTGGAGCGGAAGCTGCCGGAGTGGCGCTGGGCACCCGGGGCTCACATCCTCCGAGGGGCCGCAGGGGCCACAGGGAGGAAACAGAGACGGGGCTGGGAAACGGCCTCAACCCACTGAGGTGTGTGCTGGGGCGGGGTGGGGGGAGGGAGAGGACGGGAGGGCCAGACCTGTCAGACATGGCAAAATGTGGCTTTGTTGGCTCCGGGGAACTGCGTGCGTGTGTTACTCTCTGAACTTCCCTGTGAGCCTGAGATATTTCGTCGTAAAAACTGTGAAAAAGCAAGTGAAGGGGCCGGCGCAGTGTCAGACGCCTGTCAGTGAGCCCTGGGGAAGGGAGACCCGCCCCCCTGCCGCTCCGGAGCGGGAGCTGGAGGCCCCGTGCAGTGCCGGGCCGGGCCCCCCGCGCCGGGCCCTGTTCTGGGCTCCCAGCAGCGCAGGGACCAGACATGCTGGACACCGAGGTGGGTTCTGTCTGCTTCAGCCTGTCCCGCTCATCGGCGTTTCCCTGGTCTGGTCTCTCTGAGACCGTGGAGTGGAGCGGGACGGTGCGTTGCTCCTGGTAACCGGGCCGGGCTTCTGCAGCTGTCCCCTCAGAGGCAGGTGGACTTGGGCTTCTCTAAGGCCCCGTGACCTGGCAGGTCCTGCCGCTCAGTCACCGCCGGTTGTCAGGAAGGCCAGCCTTAGCCTGACGTGGACTTGGCCAGCGTTTGTACCCCCAGGAAAAGCGACTGTCCTGGCTTTAACTGGCTGAGGGCAGAACAGGGCGGGGCTCAGCCGTGGGCCCCCCCCGCCCGTGGGCTGGACTCGTGTGGTTCAGCCCCAGACTGCGGATTTGAGGGCTTGGGCAGGGCAGTCTGGGAAGACCCAGAGGCTCTGTCCTAGCAAGAGGGGCTTCTCTCCTCGCCTGTACCCCGTCTCTGGAAGGGGACTCCCCGCAGGATGCTTGGGAGCAGGCAGCACAGGGGAGAAAGGGGTGACCCTCCAGCTCCACTGGGAGTGGGGGTGACCTCTGAGGCCAGTCACCAGCGAGTTTCTGGGCTCCTGGGAGGTGCGAACAGCCCGTTTCAGTCCAGGGCAGCCTGGGCGCCAGGTAGGACGGGCGTGTGGGGGGGCTCACGGGCTGCCTGCCGCCGAGGGCAGCAGGACAAGGCCCCGTGGAGCACGTGCCTCTGGAGTGGGGCCTGGGATCCCAGAGGGCAGGGTCTGGGCAGCGAAGGCCCAGAAGCCGCAGTGGGAAAGGGTGCACGATGGGACCCGCTGTCGGGGAGGTGGGCACAGACGCCCCCCACCCCCACTCATGAAGCCCTGCCGGGCTCTACACAGGTCACTGGGGCAGGCAGGAGGGTTTCGTGGGGGCCCTGCAGGCCCTGCGCAGACACGTGGCAGGGCCAGCTCCTCTGACGGGTGGCAGTCAGTCCATCGTTCGCTTGCTCTGACACAGGGCGGGACTTCCGGGGGTGAGCACTGAGGCCACTCCTCGTTCAGCAGCAGACCCCGGAATGGTGGGAACTAGGCAGACAGAGCGAGCTCAGGACTTAGAGGCAGCTCCAGGCGGAGGCCAGGCCCTGCCAGTCACCAGCTTTCTGACCTCGGGCAAGTCACGTTGCCTCCTCACCGGAGTATCTTCAGCTGAGAGACCGGGAGAGAAGCAAACCTGCTTCCCTAGGGACGGAGCAAATGCCATCGCTGTGGACCTAGCCAGTGCTGGGGCTCCGGGCTGAAAGGGGACCCTGCGGGGCGTTCCTGAGAGAGCTCGGCAGGGCCCGCAGACACCAGGAAAAGGCAGGGTTGACGTTTGCAGAAGGCCCGAGCCGACTTTGCCAATGGGGAGTAGCTGAGCCAACAGCGGGGTGGGAGGGTGAGAACAGACACACGCCGGCGTGACCAGGGAACCGGTGGGCGGGACCCCTCTGTGGAGCGTCCCTTGTGCGGTGCAGAGATGGCCTTCCGCAAGTCAGCGGCGTCGCTTGGCAGACTCCGTTGTCTGTCCAGACGCCGTGGGGCCCGTGTGTTTCCTCCACTGGTGGCTGAGGGAGTGGGACACCCGCAGGGTCAGAGGCAGGTGCCCCAGGACCTCACCCTCCGCAGCCACCCACCTGCCCGCCGACCCAAGGAGAGTTCAGATCCTGGCTGTTCAAGCTCCTTTGCCTTTCCGTATGAATTGTAGAATCAGCTCATTCGTATCCTTAAAAGCATGCGAGGATTTTGATTGGAATTGCATGATTCTCTAGATTAAAATGTCTTTTTTAAAGTTTTTATGCTCTGTTAGGATAAGTCTTGTCCCATCCTCATACAACCAGATCCCCATCGGGTGGGAGTCGGCCCCCTGCAGGTCCGCCAGCCCTGGCAGAGCTCTGTGGGAAGGAAAGATAGGTTCCCACTGCAGAAGGGCCCCTGCTTCTCCTCTGGACTGGATCTGCCTGCCCCCTTGTGGCCGATTCTGCAGGGGCACCCACGACTCATCTCCAACACAGGCCCCGCTGTCTCCTTTCAGTGAAGTGCGATCCGGGGCCCTGGAAAGCCAGCCTGGGCGAGAGGCATTGGTGTCGGCTGCGCTTGCTTTGGAAGCTCTCAGTCACTTCCTCCTCACTCAGGGCAGGCAGGCCGGCTGCTGGGTGCCCTGGAGGCGTGTCTGGGTAGGTTTGTGGTTGCCTGTCATGGCCACCCTGCCAGGTGTGAGGAGAAGGGTGCCACACACCCCATCGGGCACAGGGCAGGGGAGCGTGTCTTGTTAAGTTCCTGAACAAGCGCACCCCAAACCCTCAGCCCCCACAACAGCCGCCGCACTCTGGCTTTGGGTCAGCGTCTGCCCCCAGCTGGAGCGGTCACCATTCAGGAACAGTGATTCACGCTGGGGTGGGTGTCACGTCCTACAGAAGAAGGTGGGCTGCTAGCTTGCCTGCTTTGGGGTAGAAAACCGGTTCTCCACCTGCATGTGGAGTGAGGCCCCAGCCCAGCGGAGGCCCCACCCAGCGCTGGCCTGGTGTCGGAGGCAGGGTGTGCTCCAGGACCCATGACGTCAGCTCATCAGCTCGGTTAGGAAAGGGCACCCCACTCTAGGCTCCCACCCCTCCCTGCTGAGGTGACTGCCTCCAGCCCCGGGGTGGCCCAGCGTGGCTCTAGGATTTGTGCTGATGCGGCATTGCGGACACCTGCTGTCACCCTGTCTTTCCGGATCCTGCTGCTCAGGAATGGGCCCCGGGCTGTGGGTGAATGAGTCGAGGGCGCTGGCTCCAGGGAGGTGCGTCGTGGGAAGCAGTGGGAAGCAGATGCGCTGTGTGACGGGCCGGGCGCTCCCCTCCCGTGTGTGGGAGGCGGCAGATCGGCAGGGCCCTTCTGCCTGGAAACTGGCCTTCGGCTCGTGTGTCGTGACCTTCAGTGCCGCCGGAGCCCTTCCTGCGAGGCCTGGCTCCCTGTCGGAAAATGTGGGTCGCCTGCACCACCTTGAGTTGGAGGGCCGTCCTGAGGGGCACCCCCACGGGGGAGGAAGTGCTCTCCCACTGGACGCTGCCTGCGCCTGGAGGCAGGGCAGGACGTCAGGGCAGCTCCACCCCTTCTCCTGAACCTGCCCCGGGAGGTGTTTGTCAGTCAGCCCATGTGACGTGGCCCTCTCTAGCACGTGGTCAGTTCTTGTGTCGTGTCCTCCCGCCAGCCCACATCCTTCCCGTGTGTGAGGACAGGGGGCCTGTGGTGGGATGGCAGCGTGGGGGTGGGGCTGGCTGCATAGGAGGGGAGAGCTTCTGTTGCCTTGTGTCTGTACCCTGTCCCCGGAGCACGTCCAGAGTCACCTCCTGGGGGACAGCTAGAGGACAGTGTCGTGTGCCCACGAGTGAGGAAGGCACTGGGCTCCTCAGAAGTTTCATTGGCTATTAGGCCAGCTCTCAGGCGTCCTAAATCAGAGCGTCGAACGACCAGCAGACAGGAGGGTCCCCCGTCGCCCACTGTCCCCAGTGTCTGTCCTGTCCCACTGTGTCCCGGACCTGGGAGGAAGCGTTCTCTCCGCGCAGCCAGGGGTGTGGCTGCGCGGTCCCGAGCTGTCCTGTGCCCACCCGGTCTCGGCCTCGGCTGTACTGCTCTAGGGTGCCCTGCCAGAGAGCCTGGGGGCTTCACACGTCGTGCCCCCAGAGGCATTCGCATGAGGGGCATTTGGGGTGTTGTTAGCATTTCTCTGAACAGCCAGCAGCTGCCCGAGGCAGTGACCATAGAAACTGTAGTCCTGGGGCTCGAACATTTTAATGCGTCTTGAAGAGAAGACCAGGTCGGGCTCTGGAGCAGTCGAGAGTCCCACTGGGGCTGTTGCCTCACCTCATTGTCCCGGGCCTCCCTGTGAGCCTCTGGCAGCGCCCAGTAGGGCCGGGTGGTTTGCGCTGGGAACATAGGGGTGTCTCCACGAGTGGGGCGCCACGCTCACAGTTACTGGCTGGGGTGGGGGGGCTTCCTGGAAGAGCTCCCACGTCTGCTCTGACTGTCCCACCCCAGAGCTCGGAGTTGCCGACGTCTCAGGCCAGAGCTGGTCTTCTGAGCCTGCAGGCCCGTCCTGCCGTCCTGGACTTGACTTCCCGGGGTCTGCGACTGTGAGGAGCACTTCCCACCAGCTCTCCTGCAGCCCCTGAGGAGTGGTCGGCTGAACCTGGGGGTGGGTGGAGGCATTCAGGCAAGGGGATGCTGCTCACAGTGAGAGCTGGTCGGATTGGCTCTGGGCGGGCGAAGGCGGGAGAATGTGTGGCAGGTGCGGCTGGCAGCGACCAGGGGGCACATTCGATCAGAAAGCAGGCCGTGGGGCCTGGTGACAGGCGATACCAGGACTGGGTTAAGGAGTTCAGGCTTGCTTTGGGGACACCGGGGACCCTGGATCGGAGGGGGAGACAGTGCAGGTAACCAGGTGGCTGCGGTGGCTGCCGCCTGTGGGAGAGATGGCCAGGCCCACCTCAGGCAGAGGCTGCCCGAGTGGAGAGGGCCGTGGGTGGTCAGGGCCTTGGGTGCAAAGAGCAGGGTCCTGCCCACTGGGTGGCCCTCTGACGGTTCCTTTCCCCACTTTTCTGCATCTGGAGGAGCCTTTCGCTGAAGGCCTTTTAACTAGATAGATGGTTACATTGTTCCTGTTGACAAGTCAGCTGTCTGCCCTAGTTTCTGCTTTGCTGCCGGGGCGTTGGTCTTTAAGAATTTCTAGAATTTCTACGACTCTGTGCTCGCGGTCGGACAGCCACCTGCCTAGGCGTGCCGTTCGTGATGGTTTGCACTGACTTTATGGAAGGATTTTGGCCACTGTCTCTTTAACTGCTGATCTCTTTATCTTGCTGCGTGTGCCTCTGATCCTCTCTTCTGTGTTTTCTGGCTTCTCTTCCTCTGCGTCTCCGTCTGGACATCTCTCTGGCCTGCCTTGCGCTGCAGTTCGCTGATCCTTCCGTCGCTCGTGTCCAAACTGCTGTTAGACCCACGTACCAAGTTCTTGATGTCGGTTGAGCGTCCGCGTCTGATTTTTATGGTTTCGGGTTCTCTGCTGCAGTTCTCCGTCTTGTGGTTTGCCTTCCTGAACTGGTATTGATTTCAGCTTTCAGTTCTGATCATTGCAGTATCTGGATCTCCCATGAGTGCGTTTCTGTTCTTTATTTTTCTCATGGCTTTGACCGAACCCTGGATATTGGGTGTGAGAGGTTCTGGAGATAATTGGAGGTTCTGGATCGTTGGTTTTCCTTAGGAGAGAATTTACTCCACCCCCTGGCAGACAGCGGGGCCAGGGGTGCCCTGACCTTGGGACCTGCCCCTTGGGACCGAGGAGGAGGCCTTCTTGCACCAGTGCCCCGTAGGTTCAGGCGGCCGCCAGTGCCGAGCCGTGTTCGGTCTGTGCTGGGGACGGGCCACAGCAGAAAGCCTGGGGGTTGCCGGGGCCCTGTTTCTTGGCTGCCCTGAGCAGGCTTCTGTCTCCTCGGCACCGTGGGATTACAGGAGGTTCTGCTTGTCAACAGATGCTTTGAGGGGAGAGAGTTGTCCACTGTCAAGCTGCCCTTGAACTTCTGCCTGTGATTGCAGCCTCTCACATCGGTGTTGCCTTGGTACTTCTCCAGGGCCAACAAGTAGATTTTTAAAGAATATGCAGAGGTAGGCCAGAGTAGGGCTGAGTGTCCACTTTCAGTGCTCATTGGTTAGGTCGGGTCCCCAGCCCCAGGCCACGGGCAGGCAGCGGTCCATGTTAGGGACGGCCCACACTGCAGGAGGTGAGCAGTGGGCAGGCGAGCAAAACTGGTCCCATGGTGCCGGAAAGGTTGGGGGTCACCGGGTTAGGTTACCAGCCATCACTGCCTGAAAGATAAATCATAAGCCAGGGCACGGAATGATAATGATAACAAGCAGAAAGCAGACCATACAGTAATTGGTGAGTAGTGGTGATGCAACAGTGAGCTCTGTGTTTGGCGCACTCACAACTCTAACCTGCTGTTGCCCAGCCCGCTCTGTCGTAAGGGTTGTTCGAGCTGTTTGCAGAGGGTGGAGGGGCTGACTGTGCTCCTGCATTGGAAAGGCCGTTTCCCAGAAGTCTTGCCCTCTGGCAGAATTGGGGGTGGGGGTGGGAGGCAGTTAATGGGGCAACAGTGACAGGCTGTGTCTTCGTCAGGCCTTGAACCGAGCTTGGCGGACCTGATACCCAGAGGTGGGAACCGAGGCCCGGAATGGGACAGTCGCACAGCGAGTGGGACCGGTGTTCTCGGCTGCTTGCCCGTGCTCGGCTCTAGGGGGAGTGGGGGACGGGGGGGCCACGGGGCTGCCGGGGCTGCAGGGTGGCTCTCCAGCTGCTTCTGGCTCTCCCTGGGCCCCGTGCGGGGCAGGGGCGTGGGTGTGTGCGGCTGTGCGCCCTGGGGGCAGTTCCCGTGGACTCCCCTTCCCTACGGATTTCTCACAGAACCCTGGGGCCAGTGTGAGAGTGACGGCTTGTTTCCCTCCGATCCCTGCCGTTTCCCACACCCAGTTTCCCTTCTGCTTTTCGCCCTACCCTGAGGGAAGGTCTGGGTACAGGTCACGCCCCACCGTGGCCTGATGTTGACCTGGGGTCTGAGCAGGCACAGGTGGCCGGGGCACGGGATGGGTGTCCCTGCTCCTCAGAGTGGGTGGCAGGCCTCCTCTGCAGGCCCGGCTGGTGCCCCCTCCCCCAGGGCACTAGCCCCAGGGCTATGGCCTCAGGGGCCCTGGCAGAGGGGAAGGGGCAGGTGGTGCCGGTGAGTAGGGGCCTAAACTTGACATCGGGAAGTCCCCAAGTCCAGATTGCTGCTACTTGCTGTCTGTGAGGTTGCAGACACCTGATGCCTCTCCCCTGGAAAGGCAGCAGCCCTTTGGTGGCCTGGCACAGAGAGAGGGTTTGGTAGATGAGACTGTGGGAGGCCTCCTGTTGGGGAAATGTCCCCTGTCCTGGAAGCCTAGGACTTCTGAGGGGCAGCAGTCCTTGGAAAGACTCAGAAGAGGTGGTGGGGAAGGAGGAGGGCTCACACTGCCGTCTCGCCTGGCCGGCCTGGCTGGTGGGGGGCCCCCTCTGCTGCCCCCAGGGCCTCGATGGTCTGACCCAGTGGCCGTCCCACCTTATCAGGCAGGAGTATGCCCAGCCTCCCGCCCTGCCGTGGGTCATCCTGCGCGGGTGTGAGGCGACCGAGGCTGTCACGTGTTTACGCCATCTCTGCTTGTTCTCTGCTTCCGCAGGGAGCTCCGGCTGCGGAACTACGTCCCGGAGGACGAGGCCCTGAAGAAGCGGAGGGTGCCCCAGGCCAAGCCAGTCGCAGGTGGGTCGGCTGAGGCTCTGCGTCTCGGCTCCGTGGCTGCTGTCGGCTGCCTCGCCTTGAGAGGGGCTGCGCTCTCTCAGAGAATAACGACTGGCAGTGCCCGGCTGGACGTTGGGCCTGTGGGACCCTCCGTCACAGTCTCCTGGCAGATGCGCAAGTGGTCAGTGTTGGGCGGCCGGGGAGGCAGTCGGGGCGCCGGGAAAGAGGCCTGCGGGTTGTGCCTGCTCCACGCTGCTCACAGCCTGGCCGGCGGCCTCCCAGGGGCCGGGCGGGGAGAGGCCACATTTCTGAGGGACCCGCTCCCTCCGAGAGGGAGCAGTGGCTGCGGGGCCCTTGTCACATCAGCCTGAGAGACCCCGACGAGGGGCTCTTTGGGTGCTCAGAGAGCAGTGGGCAGGCAGCCGCGTGCCGGGTGGAGGTGAGGCGGTGCCAGAGCACGTAGACCGGGTGGGGGGTGTCCCTGTGGTGGGGGTGGGGCCAGGAGCCTCTGGCCAGTGGCGGCCTCTCGGAGACGCTGGGTGCTTATCACGCAGACCCCTTGCTCTTTCTGTTCTTTGTTTCTGCTGTCAGTTTTTAATTAGATGAGTAACAAGTGAGTAAATAGTGATCTTGCAAAACAGTACAGTGTTGCCCATTCAGCCACACCCCAGGCTGCTTCCTCATCTCCTTTGCCCCTGAAATTCCCATGTGTGTCCCAGGCGTTTGGGGCCCCACTAGGGTGGATACAGGGGCACTGTGCCCTCAGGATCAGCACTGGGGCTGCAGGGATCGAGGGCAGGGCCAGGGGGCCCTGAGGGAGCATGGGCGACTCTGACATGGCCGCTGCGACCAGTGCTGTCACCAGCTGGGACATGCCTGAGGGCAGGCTGCCTCCAAGTGGCTGTGCCCCAGCCAGTCTAGGGCCCAAAGGATGCCCTCAGAGCCCAGGAGCCCCTGGTGATGGTGGGCAGCGCCCGCTCTCCAGGCCCCCCACAGGACCACGCTTTGGACACACCCAGGCAGCTCAGGTTTCACCGCTGCTGGACTAGGGAGTCTGGGCTCCGGCTAGTCGGCTGGCGGCCTGCTGCTGGCTGGGGGCCGAGGGGAGAGGTGGGGACAAGAGAGCCCAGGGTCTCCCGGGGACCTGCCTGCACCCCTTCCTCTCTGCTGTGGCGACAGTGTGCGGAGTCCCCAGGGAGAGCGGCAGGGCCTCTCCAACAGGCCTCTGTGGTTGTCTTGCACCCTCTAGTGGAAGAGAAGGTGAAGGAGCAGCTGGATGCCGCCAAGCCGGAGCCCATCATCGAGGAAGTGGTGAGTGCCTGGCGGCGGGGCCACTCTCACTGCTCCTGTGGCTCCTTTCCCCCCTTCCCCTGCTACCCTCCTCTCCCCGCCCTTCTCACCGCATCTTCCCTCCCTCTCCACCTCCCTGTGTTCCCTCTCCCTTCCTCCTCTCCTTTCTCCCATTTTCCTATCTCTGCCTCCTGTTTTCTGACTTCCTTTGGGGCTGGCCCCTCTGGTTGACACGTGTCTCCTCCCTCCCCAGGACCTGGCCAACCTTGCACCCCGGAAGCCTGATTGGTGAGTGTTGCTGTGTGGGGCCGTGTTGGGGGGTGCTGGGGGGTGCTCCTGGAGCCGTGCATCGGCCCCAGCCTGGGCCTATCCACCTCCACAGCAGGGAGATGGATAGCAGAGGCACACAGCCACACAGGCCACACTCAGCACTGTCCGAAGTAAGTGCTGAGCGGGACAGAAAGGGAGAGTGAGGGGGAGGTGACGCGGTGCAGCCTGGAGCTGGGGTGGGCTCAGACGGGTTGGGGGCAGCAGTGGGCTTAAGGAGGGGGTGGGGCCTGCCCGACTTTGGGAGGGCCAGGCCACACCCTGCCGGTGTCTGGGGGGGGTCCCCTGAGAAACCGTCCGTGCTTGCACACCCAGACTCGGTCCCCTGTGTGTAGGGGGTCTGCGGGGCTAGTCCCGGCCTCACTGGGACTGGGTTCGTGGGGTACAAAATCAGAGAGAGGCAGCCTGGCCTCCCTCCCAGGACAGCCCGTGCCTTCAGACAGCCCAGTGTGGTTCCTAGTGCCCGAGGGCCTGTGGGCAGGGTGGGCCCCTAGGCTGCACCACGCCGGCCGTCATCCTCTGGCTTCCTACTGCTTCCCTGATGTAGGGACCTCAAGAGAGACGTAGCCAAGAAGTTGGAGAAACTAGAGAAGCGGACCCAGAGGGCCATCGCCGAGCTGATCCGTAAGTGCAGGGCCTGGCTCGGTGGGGTCCCGGCCCTCTGGGTGGCAGCTGACCCCTTCCCACCCCTCCTGTCTGCTGTCCCTCCAGGTGAGAGGCTGAAAGGCCAGGAGGACAACCTGGCCTCTGCAGTGGAGGCCACCACCGGGCAGGAGGCCTGCGACTCGGACTGAGGCCCGCCCTGTCCCCGCAAGCGCCCACCCAGCCCGCCCTGGAAGAGGACGGTCTTGGACGAGGGTGGGGCCAAGCTTGCCGTCTCTTCCAGTTCACCTTCAGAGCGGTGACTCCGGACTCCATCAGTCTGAACCCTGCTTGGGGTGAGGTCCGCTCCTTGCCTCCCGAGTGGTCCCCGCCACCTGAGTGGGGACAGAACCACCACTCAGTGGGGGCAACAGCAGTTCTGCAGTCTTACGCTGTCTGTGAATATGTATCACGTGTTACGAACTTTAGTTTTTAGTTCTGGGAAAAGAAGCAAGCAGACCCCTGTGTGTGGCAGAAACCTGCCAGATATTTCCTGGGTCCTTGGGGCGCTTTGGGTTCGGGCCCCCGGATGGGGTGCTGTGGAGGGGATGCTCCGTAGGAGTAAGGCCTGTGGGGGGCTGAGGATACTGAGGCCAACCTTCCGGGCCCAGTCTTTGGTCACTGGTGATCATCTCAGAACTCAAGTGACGCCCAGGTCT
>PVKM010043761.1:0-12432 GCA_004027735.1 Carollia perspicillata | reverse complement strand
CACTCTGTAACTGTGTGTTCTTTACAAATGTTCAGTTTTTCTGTCATTCTTCGACTCTTGGCTCACCCTCCCTTTCTCCTTGCCTTGCAGTAATCTGAAATACATTTTAAAAATTTCAATTAAGGAGTCTATCAAACTTCATGAAAGGTGATCATCATGTAGAAATTATACCATACAGCTTTACTGAAAACTACATATTCCAATTTCGCTGTAGTCGGTGAACTGTAGAAATCCTAATACCCCCAATAATTCCAGTGTTATCAACTCAAAGTGGATGATCACCATGGTAGCCATCTCACTGCAATATCAATGTAAAAAGCGCTGTATTTGCACTTGGGAAAGTATTATATTTTTGAAGAGAGCCATGCTGAATAAAAACCAGTTCAGTAACACATTCAATTCTTCACTAAACTGCTTTAAAAAGATAGTTGAAAATGATTTATGTGTATCAATATTCTTGAAAAACATTTTCAGACATTTGCCATGGTCCTCCTGCATTATAGTTTCAAACTGTGTCTTGTGAACAGTGTTTTGCACATACGTGTTGTTAGAATGCTATCTCTACAAAGCAAAGTGGACCATCTTTACCAAGCTTGTCTAATTAAAGACATTTCTTATTTATTTTATGTTATACTTCCCTTAATAAATTTAATTTTTTAGGCTTAATAATGCTTGCAATAATGTTTATTGCTCAGCATGGGATTATTGGCAGACTATAAAATTGCTGTAAAAGTGTATTATTGTAATTAGAATAACACTTGTTGTGGTAAAAAATGAGAGGACAACATTTGAGAAAGCATTATTTTAATGTGGCTAATACAGCTAAACAAGACCATAATGGGGAATGTTTTTAGGCTTTCTAAATGGCTGTAAATATTGTTCTCTTAATTGACATGGTATTTGAGAATCTTCCATATCTGTAAATATATCAAGTGTATTTCTTAGTGTGTTTTCTCCTAAAATACATATAAATGATAGCAATGGGTTCCCATCACACTGAGTGGGAGTCTGACTGTTAGCACTGCTGCTTATCAGCAATGCGCTGGGAAAGGAATATAATAAAATGCACGTGGGACATGTTTTGGCTCCTGCATGTGAGAGTCATTGTTAATAGCAAGGAATCGAGGGGTATGCAGACCTGATAATACCAACTCAAAGTGCACTAATATGATTATCAGTGCACATATAGGTGTAACCTCTTTCCATGCAAAACTTATTAGAGTAGGTGGCTCCCCTACAACTCCCCCTCCCTTTCTTTTTACCTTGTTATCTTAAAGTATACTTAAGCCATTTTATGTATTCAGACAAAAATATAATTTCATGTATGGAATATTCTTTTGTACTTCTGTTTGGGAATAGGCAGGTAACATAAAAAAAAATATACCCTAGAAATTTGTGTGAGTTTTCAGAGAAATCAGGTCTTTAAATAAAATGGAAGTACTGACAGTAAGTGTGAGCCAACTTGGTAAATACTAAATGAAACACTAGTGACTCTTCAGTAGGATTTGGTCACTTTACTTAATTTTCAGTACTTCGAGTAAATAACCACATGAATTAAATTGCTTCATGTGAGTTTCCCTCAAGATGAGAAAAAACTTGCTTTACTTTGAGCTCCTGACCTGCTGATTTAGCCCTTGAGTTCTGACCAGAAGAGATGATGGTGGTGAACTTATTCTTGGCCTGCAGTATAAGCTTCAGAAGATGCACTTGGATTGTTTCCCTCCTTTTTTCTATATGTCTGACTGATACAGTTTCACAGTGTTCCAAGTGGTTGCTTGACCAAAATGGTGACATGAGCCCTTTGACATGTGGTCAGGTACTGACACATGGGATTAACAACACTTCATTGAGGCTACAGTGGTTTCTGTGTCTTGTTGGTAGTGCCTAAAGCAGATCTAATCGTGCCTGTGTAGTGCCAGTTAACAATGCCCAATTAAGTACTCTCTCTACATTTCAAGTTTTGTTGCTAGAAAGCTTAGAGGGAAAGCATCTTTTTCTTCCGGATGAGAAGGACATGAATAATGCTAGTGGCAGTGGAGTGCTGGTTATCCTTCTAAAAGAATTTGAAGAGATTGCAATGAAAAATCTGGGTAGACATGAAAAGAGTTTTTTCTACTTGATATCTTCAAAAGATATATATTTCTATTCCACTATTGGTTAATTGCTGAAAATAATTATAATGATGACAGATAATCATATTTTGGCTATTGTTTCCAGTGTGTCAGGTATTGAGATAATCATCTTGCCTAGTATATTTCATTTACTTTTTCACATCATACTAACATAAATTATTATGATCACTTTACAGATGAGCATGTTACTTTTATCTTTCAGAACCTCTGTCTTTGCTACAAAGGAAGTGATGGGTGGAATTAGAGGTGGTCTCTCGGATCTGCTTAATTCTAAAGTCCTTGCTGTACTGCTGTTCTTTACATGTGTTAGTATGAATATGCAATAAATTATTTTTGCTTGTTTCCTCTTCTGGTGAATCTCTGATAACAAGTGGTCATCATAACTTGTCTTCTACTCAGTTTGATGGGAACCCAGTTTATTCTAAGACATGGTTTGACTGATGTTATGATGGTTCGTTTCCATGCGGAAACAATTGTCAGAGGGTATAGATTACAGTATAGAAAGAGCTGTTTGCTTCTGAGAGAAGGTGAACCCTGGTTTTCTGAGTATAAGCAAATGCAATAGAAAGGAAGACCAAGAAGCAGAGACAATAAACCTGAATAATCCCCTGCATCAAGTGGAGTGACTATCTTACGGAATGCCTGGTGTCAGGTCCTTCTGTTGTTCCCTTTGCTTTCATGGTAAAACCCTCTGTTGGAACCTTTCCATGCTTGCCTGTGAGTAAGTAACAACAACATCAATGGTGATAGCTGAAATTAGCCAACATTTATGGAGTTCGCACTTATGTAAATGGTTGCAGATACTAACAGATTTTATTTGCCATCTCTGCCCAAGTGGAAATAATCCTTCCGAATCCTTACACTATACGAAGGCAGTAAGTTAACTAATTGATTGTGGTAATAGTCTTTTCATTAATCATATGAATTTTTAGGCTCTTGGAATAAAATATTTACATGTATTATCTCATTTAATTATTGAAACAATCTTCATCATTTCACAGTCAAGTAAACTGAGTCTCAGAAATATTAAGTAACTTGTCGAGTGCTATGCAGCTGGGTGAGGGATGAAGGCTGGATTGAAACCTAGGTCTGCAGAGTCAGAAAACTAATGGAGACTTAGAGAAGATTGTCAGACGGGTGATTTTAGACAGATAGGAATCACAGAGGATGTCGGCTGTATCCTGAGATGGGTACTGTTTGGTTCATCCAACATTTGATTTGGGGACTGCCTTTTTTTTCTTTCTGAGGGTTAAGGAGGGCAGATCTGCTGTTGCTGAGGCCCTGTCTCCATCGCTGGGCTTCTTTGCATATCCAGCTTTCCTGCCAGGCCCATAAAGACATCTGAGGTCATGATTCTGGTCTCAAATGTCAGGAACAGACAGACAGTTTACTCTTTTCTTGAGTAAGTAATGAAGATTCCACAACCACTTTCCCCTGGGATGTTTTGTTACTCTGCCAACATTTAAAAAAAACATTGTTTGCTTTTGGTTTTAATCTATTTCCTCCTCCCTTACTCAGCCCCATCAATGTATAGAGCAATTGCTGAGAACACTGTTGGTTTCCAATGATACAGTTATTCAATACTCCCTTTGCATCTTGTCTTTTGTAATCTTGTCTTACTTTTGACACCTCAGGTGACTGACAGCTAGTTAGTTTCTGACTGGCAGACTGGTTCCTCTGCCACATGGGAATGCCATTACTGCAGTCTGGATTTATTTAGCATCCTCTGACACTCATAAGAGCAAGGGAACACAGGCCTTGCTTTCCCTTGGGATGGTGGAGTATTAGATTAAACCGGTAGAAATATTTGAATGTCCTCAATAAACAGGCTTTGTATTTATGCACACTGATGTTTTTGACGTTGTTTATTGCCTTTATTTTCAAAGTTGGTTGGAGAGAGCTTTTACCACTTTTATATGTCATTACCACTTTCCTTATTGCTTAAGGAAGTAAAAATATTTCTTTGTTGCTTTAAAAATAATTAAAAATCAACTACCCACTTTGACTTTTCTTTTTCAGATGCAAAAGAAGTTGTTTTAAAAGCCCAGATCTTAGCTGGAGGAAGAGGAAAAGGTATCTTCAGTAGTGGTTTGAAAGGAGGTGTTCATTTATCAAAAGAGTAAGTCCTGAGGTTTTAATTCCTTGTTTGTGGGCCAAGCAGTTACAGAAAAGGAGCACTGAAAGAGGGGGTTGGGGAATGGAGGGTAGGAGCTGGAGCTAGCAAATAGAGGAAACAATTAGAGGTAGATGCTGGCAGCACCCCAGTTTTCCTCTTCTCCCATAAAAGGATTCTTCTTCACTAGATGGTGAAACTTGACACTGCATCTCTCCTAGATGATCGATTTTTATTTCGAATGTTGGAAATGAGACCATTTACAAATTAAGTAACGCTTCCATAATGTCGCCTTCTTATTCAAGAACCTGCAGGGGCTGCCCACTGCCAGTGGTGTCAGCTGGCTCTCCTGCTGGGTGCAGCCCCAGTCTTCCTTCATCTGAGCCCGTCTATTCAGCTTTAGCTCCCATGTCTTCCAGCACTGAACACTCTCCTCTCTCGTCATTCATTGTGATTCTTGCCCTCACCTTTCTCCCCCATCATTGGCCAGTACCTTCCCAAACGGCTCTCTATCAACCCTTTGTTGTTCAACTCTAAACATGTTGTGCATTTCAGCATTATCTCTTTACTATGACTGTAATTTATTTGAGGGTGAGGGGGGATGATAGGAGAGGAAAGCACGAACCTTTTCTTCTTCCTCCCTTCCTTCCTTCCTTCTTTTTCACTCATTTACTGTATTTATGAACAGAAAGTCCCATGGATTCTGGGCATGGAGGTGTACCCTGTGCTGTGTGGACCTGAGAATTCCAGTATGGACTCAGCTTTAAAATGATTTTCAACATAGACATTGATTTTCTTTTATTTTTCTCTCTTTTTTTTTTTCTCTTTCTTTCAGCCCTAAAGTTGTGGGACAGTTGGCCAAACAGATGATTGGGTATAATCTAGCAACGAAACAAACTTCAAAAGAAGGTGTGAAAGTTAACAAGGTAATATGAATGCTTCTGGTCATTTTCTGTGTATGTGTTAAAAAAAAAGAAAATCACACTTTAGTTTTGGCAGAATTTAATGCACTTTGGCAATGTGCCATTTTATTTTCAGTTTTAAACCTCATGTAATCTGCTTAGTGTGTGGTATGACTTGAAGAGAAATAAAAAGTTTCTGTAATAGGAATATTATGTATTATCCTCAGCGTGTAGTACAAGTGGGTAGGGGTGATTGAAGCAATAGCTTTCTCTTTCGGAACACAGACACATTCTGTTTAAAGCTGAAAAGGGCTTGATATGACGCTGTCATACTCATGAGGGATAGTCCCGTTGTCCCACAGCCCCAGCCACAGTACTGTGCATCAGAGTTACTGCCATGGCTGTTTATCTAAGTAGATCTATATATACCTTAATTTGAGATTACTATCACTTTGAGCCAGTGCTATTGCTGAAAGTATGTTGTATCAGTGAGATCAGTGAGAACAAAGTAGCCCGCCTCAGCCATGAGCTTGTGAGTGGCAGAGCTGAAGCCAGAACCTAACTCTCATCTTATCAGTCTTTTCATTCTTTCTGTGTCCCACCGATGTATTGAGGCACCAGACCTGGTTACCTGGTTTGCAGGACCCATTGCAAAATAAAAAATGTGAGGACCCTTGTTCAAATTTCAACAGAACATTAAACCAAGAGACCAGGAGTGGGATCCTTCTGAGTCTGGGTCCTACACCATTACACAGGCCGCACCCCCAGCTGTGGAGGTGCAGATGGGTAGATGGCCCAATAGTAGCAGTGAATTGGGCCCAGCATTTGGGGGCAGCAACTGTCTGCTCTGTTGACAGTAGATGACGATTTCTACCAGTGTGCAATGCTTGGGAGAACTGAGGCAGTGCATTCTGGTTTTACTCTTCAGAGAGAGTTTTGTGGAAAATTCTTGACATAGCCAAAAAGAAAATCACAGCTGGTGGTTACTGTACCATGAGAAAGTCTGCCCTGCTCCCCAGGGAACACTGAACCAGAGGGGGTCTGAGCACTGTGATTGTCTCCTTCCTGCTGGTACGGAGTCTTTGTGGACATTAAGGAAGCACATGCACAACCCGTCCTAGTTATTTCCCTTTACCACTGCCCCTCATGTGGATGCAAGAACTATTTAAAAGCAAAAGTGTTTTTGGTTTGATCTTGTTTGGCCCAGCACACTACCTTTATTTCCTTTTTAAATCTAGTTATAAGCCTTTATCTGTGTAACTTCTTCAAAATTTCTCCACAGAGGACCTGATTAGTATTTTTCCTTTAAATAATTTGTTGTTTTTTATGTGCACATGGGTTTTTAAATTACAGTTTGCAGTACTTCTTAAAAGCATATAAAAATACACAAAGAAGAATCACACTAGATAAGAATAAAATTAGTTTGTAGGTAGGTTCCTAAAATACTGGTGATAAGTACATTCTTGTAAATTGAGTCATTACCAGGAAACTACTAGTGTGGTTTATTTTTAAGCAGTTGTTTTTTCTGATTGCAAAAGTGATTAACCTATGTAAAAATCCCAGTAGTATGGAAATATAAAAATTAGAAATAAAACTTCCTTGTATTCTCACCACCCAGAAATGATTGTGATACATTAGTTCGGTCTTTTTTTCTGTGTAAAATGTTGTACCACATTTCTGTAACAATAATATTTTATACAACTTTAAGGAACATTCAATTTTTACTTATGGAACCTTGGACATCAATCAGAAGTCCCTGGGTTATAGAAACTTTAGATTTCTAAGTTTGTTTCAGAGGTTATTTCAACATATATATAAACCTGTACACATCAGATTATTTTTTTTCTAAAGCTGTGCCACTGTGTTAGTGGTGTGTTCCTTGACATAGTACTAGGGGAGGAGAGGTGCTGTGCATTGTGTGCTCTGTGATTTGGGGACGGGGTGGGTACTGCTCAGCAGTGAGACAACTTCAAAAACTGAGAATATATTTTTTATCTTACTTAATCACGATCATGTTGCATATAGTTTGTGCAATTACCCTCATCCACAGATCACATTTTGAGTATCTAGACAAAACAGGTTCAGTGGTCAAATTAGGGCAAAGTATGTTAAAAAGCTTTCTGTACCAGAGGACACCACAAAAAGGCTGCATTGATGATATTATTTGTGTTAGTCACAGATGAAGCTTTTCTGAAATATATCTCCCTGAGCTTCTCATGGCATGAGTGTTCATGGAGTTCATTTTGATTCTCTCCGTAACAATTCCTAAAATACTCTTACATCCTGTGTCAAAGAATGGCACAATAATATAAAAAATTGGTCATTATATAAGATTTCTTGAATTATCTATTGATAATCATCTTTTTCCTGGGGATGTTTTCTTGAAGAGTGATACATTATTTCTACCAAGCAGGAACTGTTTGAGACAGCAGCTACTCTTTACAAATAGAAATTTAATGGAATCCAGAGCACATCTTTCTACATTGTAGAAGAATAAGAATGGGACTCTTGAATGACACTTATCATAAAAAGTTATAATGTTGTGTTGCTTCTAATAACTACTGAAAGTCATTGAATTTCTCATTCACTAGACTAGCTCTGCATTAGAAAGCGAACTTAAAATCAGGATGGTTCTAGATAATCCTGACACCATGTGCAAGAAATATTTCTTACATACCATTTTTTACTTACCATGAGCTACCATTTTTGACAAATGAGTTAGTATGAAGCCCTTGTAAGGTGTTTTATATCTAACTGGTGATAAATTCCATAAAAATTTGAAAAGGAATTCTATATTCATTACATTATAGCTTTTTAGATCATAGGGTAGGACAAAAATAGGTTCACAGTTGAGAGTAGGAGAAATGGTGGCGGACTCCGGCCAGCAGAGTCCGCCTGTTGTGGCTGACAATGAGAATAAATGCACAGGCAACAGCAATCCTGTGGAGAAGAAGGGGACGGCACGGCTGCTCTCTCAAGGGGAGAGTGTCCCGACCCTTGCCTAGACAGGCTTTTATTGTTTTCCTTGGGTCTTACATCAGAGAAAGATTTATTATCTATTACATAGAATAGTATTGTCTACATTTTAGGTACAATCAAGGAAAGGAAAATAACATGCAGAGGGGAATGGTGGTGAGCTGATTACCTCTGTCCTTGGGAAAATTCATACAGACTTTGGAAATTACCTTGAAGACAGACAATACACATTTGTTGTTTTAGACCAGGGTGATGGAATTTTAGCAAGAGCAAGCCGTAACATTCTGTATGCATTTTTTGAGCCTGATTCCCATGGGAAAACTCAGTTTGAAGTTCTGGCTCCTGCCCACCACTTCACTTCTGTAGGTTTTCCATACAGAGCTGAGTCACATTTGCCAGACTAAAACAAACCAGTCCCCTATAAGAAACAGTTTAACAGTTTAAGTTCTTGTATTATTACTTACTAATTGTTATATTATTTTCCATATGAAAATCTGTAAACCTACTTTTGCTCCACCTTGCATTTGTCTCATTTCAAGTGACTTGAAACTTAGAGTTTTTGTGGCATCTGGATAGCTAGAATCTAATGCTACTTAATCTGTAACTTTCTTTGTGAAACCTATCACTGAACTACTTTTAGGAAAAGAAATGTAAATATAAAATTTTCACCTCTAGTACTGATTATTTGTGATAGTTCTTATTTTCTTTTAAAAATCATCCAAGAGCTCTGGCCAGTGTGGCTCAGTGGATTGAGCTCTGGCCTGCGAACCAAAGGGTCACTGATTTGATTCCCAATCAGGGCAAATGTGTGGGTTGCAGTCCAGGTCCCCAGTGTGGGGGCGCACAAGGAGCAACCACACATTGATGTTTTTTCTCCCTCTCTCTCCCTACTCCTCTGTCTAAAAATAAATACATAAAATATTTAAAAAAATAAAAATTATGCAAGACATCTTTTACCATTTTGGGGGAGTGTAAGTTGGTATAGCCTCTCTCTCCAGGGCCATTTGAGAGTATTTACTTAATCAAAATTTTGAATATGAAGGTTCTAACCATTTTATTTTCAGGTACCTTATTTACAGGGATACTCAAACAAATAAGCAAAGATATATATACAAAAATATTCACTGAAGTAGCATTATAGAAAAATTGAAGCCCATCTAAATGTCAGCAGGGACATTGTTAAATAAATATTGACATATAAGTACCACATAGTCACAAGGAAGAGAGAGGTCCTTGGAAAGATGTCTAAGCTGTAGTATTAATATTAAAAGCAAGGAAAAAAACAGACATTCAAGTACACATAGTGTGCCTGCATGTGCAGGGTCATTCCACTGCTGTAACGTTTGCAGATTAGTGCTGTTTCCTGCTCTGGTTACTGCATAGAGTAGTTAAGGTTGGGCAGAGCCAAGGACTCTTGCCTGAGGCAGTGAGTGGAGAGCACATCCTCCTGTCCCACTTGCCTCCTGCCCAGTCAAGGTCCTTGCATGTGCCCACATCCTCCCAGGGCAAAGGGCAAGTTGCTGATAATCCCAAAGGTTCCATATGGTTGCATGACCATGCTGACTGCTGGGTCCTGGGCAAGTATATGTGCAGCTGCTTTTACGTACTTCATGTGTCATTGACATTAATTTTGAACAAGCAAATATTATATTAGTCACTTAAAAGAAAGTAAAACTTGAAATATAAATACTGTGAACCAAGAGTCAAAGTAGACAAAAGTCTGAACTATCAGACATCCCGTAAAAAGAATCCTTCTTTAGCAACCAGACTTGGTTTTGCACCAGAGCAACTTGAGGAAAATCAGTGTGGTAATATATGTGCACTGTTAATGTCTCAAATTAAAGTAATAGCTGTTTCCCTGGAGTTTTTCTTAAGTGTCAGGGTTTCTCAAGGAAGCAAAAAGATGATTAAAGTGAGAAGGTTCCTTGAGGCCAACCAGTACCTGTCACTTGAACACATTAACAGAAACAATTAAGAAAGTGAAAATGGGCATGGTGTACCCTGAGAACAGAGCTCACAAAAATCTCTGGAAGCTAATTCACTGGGTTCAAAGAGCCTGAAAATGAAGCTGTTTGATTTGCGTAGCAAGTTTTTATAGATTTCCAAGTAGAAGTCACTTTGATGCTGAATTCATTGGACTTCCCTGCTTATGTGGTAGGTGATGGTTGCTGAAGCCTTGGACATTTCCAGGGAAACCTACTTTGCAATTCTGATGGACCGATCCTGCAATGGCCCCGTCCTGGTGGGCAGCCCCCAGGGGGGTATGGACATTGAAGAGGTGGCGGCTTCAAATCCAGAACTTATTTTTAAGGTATGTTTAGATTTCTGGCGATTCTGTGTTCATTAGTGATTGTAACAGAAGCTGTTAAACCTTTAATGTGAAGTCTGAGGCTGGTAGTGATTCATCTCCTTCTGGCATTTAAGGCCTGAAGATGTTGCATACTTTTTCTTACCAGTCATCCAGTTGAAAGTTGGGTACAATGGTGATATTCACTATTCAAGGTCTTTTTCTTTGTGTTTCCCTACCCTCCCTTTTCTTCCTTCCTGCTTTTTCTTCCTCCCTCATCCCTTTCCATCCAACCTGCTCCAAGAATTAATCAGTGGAAGCAGTCTGTGATATTTCCATTCCCTCTTGGTTAACATTACTCATTTAACCGTTTGTATGATCTAGAAGATCTCCAAGGAGACCAGATGTGAACTAGAGATTACCTTGATGTCTTTCAATAATATTGATGTAAGATAGAAACCTTCTGAGGTCCAGATTCTTTGTTTCTTCAAATCCTTTAAATCCTTTAAATCTTTTATCATTTTATTGATATTAAGATTAATTTCCAACCAAAAATATATGAGGTCAAATCCTAACTAGCCAGCAAGTTTCCCAATGTCTCTAAGCTTTACTTTTGAGTCAGTAAAATGAAAATAGGGTATTGCCACTCCATAGAATTGTGAGGATTGAATGAGGTGATTGATGTGTATCAAGTGCTTCTCAAGCTACCCCATCAATAGCAAAAAAAAATCTTTAAGGCCTTCTGAACTATAATACCAGTTTTTAATCCTGGGTTCTTAATATCAAAAAATCACATTACAAATTTCTAGTAGAAATATTCCTTATTTCTTTTTGAAAGTGATTTTGTTTTCCTTCAAAAAATGGGAAATTTATTTCTTGAATCTCTTTGTGTAAAGCACTGGTAACTTTGGTGATTGGTTTTAGAATGATTTTTACCAGTGTTACATATTTAACTTAACTTAACTACCTTGAAAGTTAATTTTAGACTTTATAGACTGCCTTACTAATGCAGGCTCCCCCCTATTCAGAAGTAGAGTTTTCCTATGAAACCTTCTGTAAGCTGAAATGGTGTACAGAGAAGCATTTAGCTTAGGACATATCTTGCTGATGGATACACAAAGTAAACTGAGATGAAGCCCAGAAGCTCACAGACTCACTTCACAGTTAGAGAAGCTGAATGTAGTTTCCACGGATGGAGCTTTGTGGGGCCCCTCTCTCTGCTCAGGCTGTGCTGCCTCTGTAAGGGTTGCTGCCAAACAAATGGTAAACTCCTTTTGCTTTTTGCTGTTTTTTTGTAAAAGCGAAAATCCTCTTCAGATTTTTTTCCATTAATGAAAAGAGGTAAAAACAAAGTGGCAAATCGAAAAAGAAAGTGACACATGTAAAGCCTAGCCATTTTCAAAGTTAATGTGATTTAAAACAAACCATTCCATTTGAAAGTATGTGAAAGAATGTACATATGTGAACAGTGCTCAGTATCTAGAAGAGAATGGCACTTTGTAGAGCTAAAGTATTCATAACTGTCATCATCGTTAGAGTGTTTAAATCATAAGCTAATATTTAATCTATGCGACAAGCTCTACACTTAACAACAATATTAGGCCAGAAAACCTCACTTTGGAAGCCTTCCAAAAGATGTCACAAAAATTAACTGACTAAATATTCATCAGTGCCATCTGTGTAGTAATTAAAAGTGAAAACTGGCATCCGATTATCTTGTCAGCATGCCACCCTGAAGAATTATATACTTTTTGGAAAGGCTATTGTATAGATGGTCTGCTAATTAAAGCTTGCCCCCTAGGCAGCTGTGCGAGCCCCTCTCAGACCTCTGGAAAGGTGCCACACTTTAATCACTCATTCGCAAATAAATAGGAAGCATTTTCTTTTGAAATCGTAAGCCTTTTCACTTGAATATCTGAATTTTGTTTATTACCAGGAGAAAATTGACATTGTTGATGGGGTAAAGGACAGCCAAGCCCAGCGGATGGCGGAAAATCTAGGCTTCCTTGGGCCTTTAAAAAA